>JAOEHY010008301.1:0-41147 GCA_025447955.1 Psilopsiagon aurifrons | reverse complement strand
GCGGCCTGCTGGCCGCCCCCCCCCCCCCGTCCCCTCATATTCCCGCCCCCGGCAGGACGCTGCAATGGCTTCTGTGGGGATAGGTCCTGCCGCGGGGCACCCTCCATTGCCCATTACCCTCAGCCTCCGCCTCCCCCCACCCTTGCTTCTGTGCCAAGCCCCGGCTGTGCTGGGGCAGCCAGTGCCGGGGGCTGGCATGGCTCCTCTGTACGTGCCCACCCCGGCTAATAAACCCGCTAGGCTGCCCCTGCGGCCGTGTGGCTGCTGCTGCGTCGGGTCCTGGGTGGGTGGAGAAGCTGGGGCGGGGGGTGCGGGGTGTCACACGCCGCCGTGGCGCGCTCCATCGTGCGCATACCCCCCCGGCCACCCTTCCTTTACGGGACACAGGCTGCGCCCCACTCGGGAGCTCACGAGTACATCCTTCACCCCGGAACTGGCCCCGGTGTGCCCGGGTCCCCCCCAGCCCGTCCCCGGGGGCCTGCAGTGCCCGTGCCCGGGTCCCACCACGGCCCTCCCGGGCTCCGCGGGAACGCGCACGTGGGACACCTCCACCCCGCGACACATTTGGCGCGGTGGCGCGCGCGGGGCGCGAAACAAGTCGCGAGCGGAGTGCAGTGCGCCTGCGCGGGGAGGGAGGGCCGTGCCGTGCCGTGCCGTGCCGTGCCGGCCGCAGGGGGTGCTCCGAGCCGGCCTCCTTCCGCCGGGCCGCGCAGAGCGGGGCCCTCCGCGGGAAGGGGGTCCCGGACCCTGGGCCGGGCCCGTTGGCGCCGGACTGCCCGCTGCGGTGGGGGCTGGGGGCTGAGGCTGAAGTGCGGCTGAGGAGGAGGGATTAGGGGAAAGGGAGGAGGGATGCGGCGCGGGCGAGGGGATGGGGTGGTTGGGCTGCGAGGATCCCCCCCGCTGGGAGCCCGGAGTGGGAGAGGATGGCTGTGAGCGTTGGTGTGGCTGTCATCCTGCTCGGTCCCGGAGGTCTCCTTAGGTGAGCTGCATCCCTGCCTGGTCGGAGCTGGTGCACAGCCATCTGCTGCGCCGGGAGCACGGACAGTGCTGCTGACACTGCGAGGCCGCAGGTGATCGCTGTGCCGAAAGAGAGATTTATGTCAGTGTAGGCTAGCTGGTAAGTCAGTGGCATGTGTGTGTGTGTTTTCACCCGGTGACAATGGGCTTGTTCTGTGTACAGGAAATAGAATAAGGAGGAAGAGACCAGTTCCTGCGGGAAGACATGAAGTGTAGCAAATGAGAGGGCATTTTTGTGTGTGTCCTGACACTGTTTCAGGCCTAGCTGGCGGTGGATCAAAGAGACAGGGTTTGGTTTCATCATGTAATTCTGGGGTTTTGTGTTGTCACAGATAGCAACCAAAACATGTCAAATAATTTGCCTGTGCATCAGCTCTATGGACCTGACCCCTGCAGCAGTTCAGCTCTGATGCTCTTATTGCATTTTGAATGCATTCCAGTGATGTCATCCAGAGTTCTTTCTTAGATTTATTTCTTTTTGAGGGGGACACAAATGTCACAATACCCTTATTAAAAAAGGAATTAAATCTCAGCTTTTGACCTTGGTGTGTGCTGGATGTGGAGAAGGGTCTGAATGTGCAAGGAATATTCTCATTCTGAATGGTTTTGGAAATCTTTCCCATTGCTTTTTCAAAACTTGGAACCCGATGGAGATTTCTCTTCTGCCACATGTTGAGGCTTTGGCAGCCCCTTCTCCCATCTTCTGTCACTTCTCTATCAAGAGCCAGTATACATGTTGCTCTTCTGCGTTTGAGGTGTTCCTATTTTGTTTCCCGAGCTCAGTTCAGGCAGTGGTCTGCTCTGCTTTGAAACAAAAGCAAAAAGATGACTTCTTTGGCTTAAAGGACTGTGTATTGTGACAGTAAATGAATGTTGCTACAGATCGGAGCAGTTTAATGTAGTTCACTTAGATGTGTCTAGTGAGCTATTGTCTTGGTTTGTTTTAATTGCAGGATGGAATTACACATTTGTAAATTACCCTGGGATTTGTCAGCTTTCTTTGGAAATACTAAATGAAACAAAATGTCAGTTGTACATTGTTTTGATCTTTGCTTTTTTTGAATGAGTGTCTTTGCCATAGTAACATTCCAAGGGAAGGTTTTTAACAGGGGCTGGGAGAAGGATTAACTCTTCTTTAGATTTCCTGGTTTTAGGGGAATGAAGTTGGGATTTAAGTTATTCTTCATTGCTTGCTAGTTCTTGCCTACAGTACTGCGGTGGCAACAGGGTAAGGATATGAAGCTTATGTCTCAAAACACAAGTTTTGTGTCATATTCACTAACATGTTTTTGAGATTCCTGTTACTTTGCATTTTGACCTGAGATCAACATTGTCTTTGACCTATGGAAAGAGCAAACATCCAATTTCAGGCCAAGGAGTCCTGTTGTATAACTCGTGCCCTCTTCTCTGCGGGTGGATGTTTAATTCTAGCAATGATCTCGCATTTGGTAATTTTTGATGATGGTAATGCAGCTCAGCGTAAACGTGGTGGCTGCTTTAGTGCTTCTGGGGGAAATGTGCATTTTTGCTTGCTGAGGAAACCAGCGATTCTGTACACAAGAGTTGTACACGATTGTGTCCAGGAATTCATGCAGAGAAGTTGGCAGGTGGCATCCTGTCCATTTGCTGGACCCGATCCTGTTTCTGTGTTGCAGAGGCTGCTCTCTCAGAACGAGTGCTGTCCGTGTTCCTGGCTGTAGTGTCTTGCTGCTGTGCAGAACCTTGTTTCACATCTGAAAATGCTTCATTTGACATTAAGACAAAATCTTTTCATGTACCTGCTTTTGTAGAGATGTGAATTGGCTCCTGGCAGCAGTAGTGCTTCTAAGAGTGTGAGGCTTGATCACGCCTCTTTTTGTGCGTAGCTATTAACACACATCATAGAATCACTGTACCTTCATAAGATATGATAAAGGCTTATTTTGGGTTTGATTCTGTAATAAATTGTCGGGGATGCATTAGAAGTACCTGGCAAACCAGAATGGCTGGACATCAGTGCTCACACACACCTATGAACAACAGGGCTTTTTTCAGTGACTGATGTTTCTGTTAATGATGATGCATTGAAGAGATGAGAACTGATTTTCATATTGCTGTATTTAATGCTTTGTAAATATAAATCTGAGATTTTAAGGTGGCTTTATATTTTTCTTCTAATTACCAAATGAAATTGATTGCAATTACTTTCTTTTATTAAGATATTATAAGGAGGTACTTAAGCTTTTCCTTCATCCCGTTTGTCATGTTAAATATGTAAGTTGTCTTTTGTCACTGTTCTTGAGAGCTATTTTTTGCAACAACCACTTCTCTTTTTTGTTCTTTTTTCTTCAGTGATGCCCACACTTATAGCCTTCTGTCCTTTGATTTAGCTCTTCTGATGTCTTAACTAGTCTTGCTGACCCAGTATTTCAGATATAGGTGTGTTCTCCCTGAAAGGAGGATCTGCTGAGAATTTTCCTGGTGTAACTGAATACTGTCGTTTTGGAAAACCTTATTTTAATGTGAAATCAGGGATCGGTGCCTGGTGGAAATGCTCCTTTAAAGGATATGCACTTTCTTAAAAAAGAGAGTGTTTGAATGTGATGCTTGTCAGTGGTGAAGGGGGAACCTCTCTGTGTCAAGTACTTGCAATAATAGAAGGAAGTTGAGAGGTTTTGTAAATGCCAAGGATTTTATCTTCAGGCACCAAGCTGTTGGAAGCGTTAGAATAGATGAGTATGGAAGCAGATCATTACTTTGTGAAATACTTGGTCTTTCCTTAATTTCTAGCACCTTGTGGTGAGATTTTTGTGTAGCATGTCTTGTTTATCTTCAGTTAGTAGGTGTTTGATGTTTTTCAAGGCCTGATGTAACACCCCCTCCCTTTAGATTGTTGCCCAGTCTAGTAATAGAGATTGCTTTGTTCTTTTTTTTGCTTTCTGAATGCACAAAAGATTTTCACAGCTTCCTTCAAATGTGAAGAGAGGAGATTTCTACCCCAAAATCCAATATATTTTTAATTTTTCCTTTCTCAGAGTGTTGTGTAAGAGTAATACGGGTTGCAATGCGTGCATGTCCTGTGAGGGTGATGATCAGGAGACAGACTGGGAGGGTAAGCTGAGAACAAAAAAAGAAGCTGCTATCCTGAGTCACTAATCTCGAAAACGACTGAACTGTCTCTTAAATGTTTTAATCAGTGCTATGATTCTTGTATTGGCCATCAAATGTTCGATGAGTGAAATGGTGATATATTTAGAAACTTCTGTATGTGATGCAAAGGGCATGGAAATTAAGTCTAGCGATGTGTCGGAGTAATCAATAAAGCTGCCGGCTTTTGGAGTACATGTAAATGTACAATGCGATCTCTGCTCCTGGGAGAATGCAAATCAGTTGGTGTTAGAAGTCTTTCTAGATTCAGAGGTCTGAGAATTTACTTTCATGGCATTTAAGCATTTAACATGCTGCTGCCATGAATTAAAATACAGTCTCTTCCAGAAGAGTGAGGTGGTGCTTTCAAGTCTTAGCTGGCTGGATTTAGATGTGTATGTGGGAGGGCAGGGAGTAAAAGGAGCTGCAGCTTGTTGACAGAACTTGTCAAGTACTAGTAAAATCATTTTTTGCATTCAGGATTTCTTACTTGTTCTGCTCAGTTTAGGTTTCGAGACCTTCACTGACTGATTCAGGTGTTTGGAGGATGGGAAGCAGTTTCCAACAGGAATAAGCAGAACCAGTCACCAGAATTTTTCAAGTATTGCTTTTTTTAGGCCACCAATTGAAAAGCATATAGATGAAATCCTGTCACGCTGCTGTCTGAAGTCTGTTGTGAAGGCTTGGCATACAACCGTGGAGTCTGGCCTTTTAATCTTAACATTTTTCAGGAACTGAAATTACTGACCACATTCCATTTTAATGCTCTTCAGAAGCCTCCTGAGGACAAGGATGTCATTGTATGAATGTGCAGGAGTATCCGGCATCAGAAAGTGACTTAAACCTCAGTAAATTTGTGAATATCAGGTTTACAGTTAATATTTGTCTTTCAGTACCAGTCTCACTTCACTTGTTATCCTCCCTCTAGGTTTTGCTGTTTCAGACTGCATGTCATGTAGGCAGGGACTCTGCCTGCAGCAGTGTGCTGAAAGACAAATAAGGCAAAGAACAGGGGATTAGTTGAAGTTTACAGTTACTTGAATCTACGTATCTATCATGACTCTGATTAGCAAAGGGAAAAAATTTCCTGCTCCAGTGCAGAGGCTTTATTTACTAATATATTAATAATTTGGCAAGAAAAAATTCAAGTGAAGAGCACAAATCAATGTTTTCTAGGTGCTGGTGTGCAGTACCTATTCTAATTAAGATGTCTGTCAGTCCTGCCATTAGCCTTTTCAGGGTATTGTGGCAGCAGAGGTTAATGGTTCCTTGCTTTTTACTCAGTGGTTAGAGAACTTGGCCAGGATATAGGAGATCAGTTCCATCCCCCAGGGTTTCTGCCCTTGCATCTCTCACCTTCCAGGGGAGTGCTCTCATCACCAAACTATGTGTTATTCAGAGGTTGAGCTTTGTGTGTTCATTTAAATCTGTTTCACTGCTGGGTCAGGAAGCAGGCATGCCTTTCTGCCCTAATGATCCCAATACTAACTTGGGATTGGTGGGGACCTGGCTTCTACTTAACGCCTTTATGAAAGTGTAGTCTGGAAGACTGAAGGAGCTGTAGGGGTAGTCCAGGTTGCTTTTCTAGGGCTAAAATATTGCATTCCTACAAACAAAAGATGGTCCTAATATGATTTCCTGTGTTATAGATAAGTGAGCTGTTAGGTGTGGATCTACCACTGCCTTTTCTTGTGGTTTGTGTCAGGTTTAGTGAACCTGAGAGCATCTCTTTCTTCTGCTGAAGGGTGGGATCCAGTAAAGTAATTGTTTATTTTGTGTACTTTGAGAGTTTGGTAAGAGTTAGCAACCTGCTGCTGTTGGAATTTGAGGTATTGTGTGGAGGGCCAGCAGACAGCTCAGATTAATTGAGGATATTAAGTTCTTCTGAGATTAGCTCTATTTGGGTGAATACCACACTTTTAAATACTAGATCCAGCTGCTGAAATCTCAGTCAGTAATTGTCACTGAAACACAATGGCAAAAAGTGGGTGCTTCCTACAAGAAATCCTCTGAAATACATGTCATGCTTTT
Organism: Psilopsiagon aurifrons; assembly: GCA_025447955.1. Lineage (NCBI taxonomy): Eukaryota > Metazoa > Chordata > Aves > Psittaciformes > Psittacidae > Psilopsiagon > Psilopsiagon aurifrons. The sequence goes on along the minus strand of JAOEHY010008301.1, from coordinate 34,973 downwards.
TAAAATGCAGTGATTTCAAGTTCCTAAAATTTGGAAGGAGGAAAGAATATATTCTGGTTTTATTGATTATCTTGACTGTTTTATTTCATTATCTTGGTAATGTGAGGTATCAACATCTTTGGCCTAAGTGCCACCATCTTCATTATAGCCCTTTGTCGGTTTATGATGACTCTAAGCATTATAATATACTCTAAAAGTAAATAATTGCCACAAGCCATTTATTCAAGCAGTCTGATTTAATTCTGATGACGTCTGAGTGAAGTTTCCAGGAAGATCCAAGGCAGAAAAAAGTGAGTGTGCACATTGTCCTTTTGGTACCATGTTGCTTTAGTGAAACTGGTTAAGATTGAAATTTGTTATGATTTACATGGGTTGAGTGGAGTGAAACCCAAGCCAGTGTGCTAGCTGAACTGGATCCAGGCAAGTCAGTTAGACTTGGAAAAGGGATGATTTAATAAGATTAATGGAACGTATGTGTCATTGCAACACTTGCTGATCCCCTTTCTCCCTCGTTAATGCTTCCAAGGATGCCAATGTTGATGTCTTTTCTCTTGCATCTTTAACAAGTGATGTCTCTGCTTGAAATGGTCTGATCTGCCAGACGAGGGTTCTCCTCTCTTGTGCTATCCCCGGAGAAACTCCACTCTCCTGATACATCGTCTCTGTTCACCAGAACTACCACGATGACATTATCCTGGAACTGATTAGTTGTGTAGCTGTTGTGCTGTCATCTTCATTATTACGTTCTGTTGAGTGTTTATTTTTAGGGCCAGGTTTAAGCCTCAGGTCCCAAGTTCCCTTGGGTAGCCTCCGTAGCTGAATGTCACATTAAGTGGCATGGGGGTTGTCAGAAAGTCAGAATGTTCTGTTGGCTTTTGGGAAAGATACTCTGTAACTGGTAACTAATCATTTAAACCAGAACATTTTTAACATCCGGTGACAGCAAGGATTCAAAATAGTATATTACACGAGACTGTCCTTATGCTTTGCTTGTCTGAGGACAGGGCTTAAGGATGGAGTGACCTTTTGTCCAGGATGTCACAACAGAGGTTCTTTAAAATCATCACAGCCAATGTCCTGAACTGAGGAGAATGCACCAAGAAAATTACTCTCTATTGCACTATCTTGTGCTTAAGATTCCTCCCTTATTATTGAAGTTGCCCATGTAGAAGCTGGAGAGATATAATCATATCTTACAGTTCACATATGGTAGCATTTTCCCTAACCAGTAGAATCTGAAAGGAAAATGATAGTGTTTGACTCCCATTTCTTTTCTTCTTCCATTTGAAAACAGTGTTTTCTTCTGTCTGTCAGGTTTGGATGTTCCTCCTTTACTTCCTGTAGCTAGTTCTTAGGCTTTTGACCTCAGCAAGTATTTTCCCATGCAGCATGAGTATGTAGCTGGAGACTGAAATGATTCTCTTCCATTTCTACGCCTCAGTCACATTCCTATAGGCGTCTGCATGGCAGAGGTGGTGTGCGGGAAGCAGGAGGAGACCCAGGGGGTTCCACCCTCTGTTCACACACACGGTCTTTAGGTATGAGTTGGCAAGCTTACCTGCAGGAATAGGCTTGGATCTGGGTTATTCTTTAGTCCAGCTGCTGAAAGACAGAAACTGTGCTGTGCAGCATGAACCACCGGTGCTTAAACCCGAGCACCCTCCAGTGCTCTGGCGTTATCCATTAGTTCTGCCTGGTCAGTGCTTTTCCACTTGCCAGTTTGTCTCGGAAACCCAAATTTACTTCTTCATTCCCATGGACTCTGCTGTTTCTGGGCAGGGGTATCTTTAAAAAGTCCTTTTGTTTGTCTGACACCCAGCCGGAAGATAACTTCTATAAATTTGCAGTGGTACATATTTGACTTTAGGAGTTTGTCAGAAGTTCACAGAGATCAGTAGAAACGTGAAGACTTGGTAGTGTTCCTCTGAATCACAGAAGTTTGGGAACTCTGCTCACATCCTTTTCTCATGTCAGTAGTATGGCAAATAACTTCTTGCTAGATCTAGAACAGCAAAAGTACCGTGCAAATGGATTCATGGTGCAGCTTAGCTTTAGGTGCTAAAAATAAGTGATCTTGGCATGTAAATTCGGAGCACCTGTCTTGACAGCAGAGCTGCACAGTTTTAGGGGGTTTCTCCTCACAGGTAAGCCAGCACCAAGTGTATATCCTCAAGTTTTATTTAGCTTTCAGTAGCTGCTTGGATTACTAAGTTCAGCTTAACTCCGCTTGAGATGGTGTCGCTTGGGCAAGAACTCGCGTTACATGATCTGATTTCCATGCAGTGCAATCAGGACAGAGAGAAGCACAGGCGCCAGATTGTGGCTTGCTCTACTGCAGTGTGCACTTAGCAGACTGCCCCCCCTTCTGCTGCTGCTCCTGTTTAAAACTTGATTTAAATCTGAAAACTTTTGTAGTGGGTAGAAATTCACCAATGAATTCTGAATAATCATTGTAATCAGGATCAGCCAGCTGTTGGGGCAGATGCATTGTGGATGTGAGACCTAAGCTTAATGGTATGCTGCTATACAAAGGACTGTTTCTGCTAGCATAAATTTACTACCTTTGAGGCTACAGTTGTGATTTATCCTCCCATCATATGTCAGACCCAATTGGCAAGATAAAATAGGTATAGTGTGACTGACTTATTTAATCAATGGGAAGTCCATTCTCCAAGTGACTGTTAGCTAAAGGTGAGGTTGGTGACACAGGAGGAGGCAAACAGAGCTGGATTATAGGGATTTCTGTAGCCTCTGTTGCAGACTTGTGAGGTGAGGTGTGTCTGTGTCTTGCTTTCTAGGTTTGGCACAAGGTCATTCTTGTCCCTGTTAGAAGTTCAGATTGGAGGTCTGTTTGCTGGTGGAAAGATTATGTGCTCTGAACCCTTTCTTGAGGTGACTGATCCTATACCTTCACTTGAATAGCTGCTCCAAGAAGTTATCACAAAAGGCTAAAAGCTCTCCTGGGGAATGTTATGATCTCTGCAGGGTTTTGAAGATGAAGAGTAGAACATAATTAAGCTTTCTGTTGAAAATAGTTTAAAGAGGACTTTTTTTTTCCCCAGAAAGGAAACTTTAAATAGTGAAGAGCTGGATTATTTTTTTTCTGCTAACTTGACTACTTGTAAAGCAGATGCAGCTGTAAGCAGTTACAGATGGTACAGAACAGAAGGAACCTCTTTATCATACTTAAGTGCCGTACAAGAACCCCAGTGCTAGTTTTCCAGCTAGTTATCTTCCTCTTTATGTTTTTGCAGATGGAACATAGAAAAGAGCTACCTTAAAGCTAAATCAGAAGATCAAAAAAAGTCTGCGATAGAAAAGAAATACTTCTCTGCAGGGTGCTTTACTGGAAGAAGTTCCATAAGATCTCCTAAGTACCCTCTCTAAAGAATGTTCCTACTTTTCATTGTTGTCACAAGTAGCTAGAATTTGTTGAAGGCAGTGTTCTGCCTGCTTTTGCCCGTCTGGCACTCAAGCATATGACTGTGCTGGTTTTTTTTTGCATGCAGGTTAAAACGCAGAGTTCAATTCAGTCTTTCACAGGACAACTTCTCTCATGTATGTGATGTGTTTATCTGTAAGGTGGCCACATTTATTACTGTCAAGACCTTTTTTGAGTTTGCCTCTCTGTTAATTGGAGGTAGCAAAACCAGGCTGCCTGTTTTGATGGGCTGTGTCAATATTTTCATGCCAGCTGAATCTCTTCGCTTTGTGCAGTTGTGAATAGTCAAGTTCACTTCAGAATCTCACTGGCTATCATCTGACGATATCAATTTGCCTTTATACAGACATGGCATGATGAAAGGTGCTTAAATCTTGCTAGACAGACTGGCAGCTCTGGCTTGGACTCTCACAGAAGTGTGCTTTCAGCCTTGTCACTGAAGATTCATAGTCTGGTGTTGATGGTGGTAACTTGGGGGGTTTTGTGAATTTTTAAAGAAAATAATATTTAATTCTAGCCAGGCATGTCATGATGAAGTATATATCGTAGTCCTGTACTGTGTGGGTAAGTCAACTCATCCATAGTACTCAGAGCTGCTCTTTCTGCATGACAAGGTGTCCTGGGTTCAGCAGCAGCGGTCATTTTTCTCCTCCTTAGTAGCTGGTGCAGCGCTGTGGTTTTGACTCTCGGACTGGGAGCAGGGCTGGTAACACCGATGTTTTCAGTTGATGCTCAGTAATGTTTACTCTGACCAAGGACTTTCTGAGCCTCGTGCTCTACCAGGGAGGGGGGGAAGCCGGGAGGAAGCAGAGATGGGACGCCTGACCCCAACTGACCAAAGAGGTATTCCATACCACAGCGCATCATGCCCGCTATATAAACTGGGGGCAGTTACTCAGAAGGGTTAGATCACTGCTGGGTCAGACTGGGTATCTGTCGGCGGATGTGAGCGGTTGTATTCTCTTCCCTTGTTGTTTCCCTTATCATTATTACTGTTGGTGGCAGCAGCAGTGGTTTGTGTTATACCTTAGGTACTGGACTGCTCTTATCTCAACCCATGGGAGCTACATTCTTTCAAGAGCAGCGGGGGGGAGAGAAAGGGGAGGGAGAGAGCAAGTGAACTGTGTGGCTGATTTATGGCTGGGCTTAAACCACGACACAAGGTCATATTGATCAATTTGACTTTGGTTTTGGCTCTTTGATTGTAAGACCTGATTGTTAAACACTTTGATTAAACTATTAGTTGTTAAGTTTGTTTTTGATCTGACTTCTGAATACATTGCTAAAAGAGCTTGGATTTCCAAGCACATAATCAATAAAATAGTGGCCTAAGTGACAGAGGTATGAGGTGCGGTTTTGGTTTGGTTTTTTAAGTCAACAGTAGAGTCAATATAGATGAGATAACATCCTCTTTTCTGACTTCAGTGATAAAAACAAACAACCTTCTTCTGATTAGAGAGCCTACTGCATTTTGCTAAAAATATTACTGAGAATCAAGGTATTCTGCATATTTATAACTTCAGTTGAGGAACTGCTGTGGAATTAAAACCTCAACATAAGGAAAAATATTTTTTACATTGGAAAGATGTGTTCTGTGTAGGAATCAGTGCAGCACTTGGATCAATATCCTCCATACCTGAGAGGACTTCATAATGTCTTTGTACTTCATAAAGTCTTAGGTGACTGTTCTTCCATCAGTTTGGCCAGCTGCGTTTTTGCAAACTGGGGGTTCTGCTAGGGTATCTTCCTGGGACTTCTTTTAGGATTTAATGTCATTAATTCTTACCAGTAGCACCTGTATTAAGCTTTTGTGTGGCACTCGTTGCCAAAACACCCATATCTCACAGGTTACATGGTTGTAGTACAAGTATTCTTGCACTTTCTGGGTCTCTGAACCACTGCAGAGCTTCAATTCTTGCATTTCCTTTATGAGCAGGCATTGACGTACTGAAGAGGTGGGATTTGCAGCATGTTCTGCATTGCATGATCAGTTCTATCACTTAGAGAAACAAACCTTATGAATGTGAATAAGCATCTTTTTATTAGGCCTTGAGGGCCTCCAGGAAGTATTATACTCCAGAGAGAGCAAGGTAAGTGGAAGAATGTCTGTACTGCTGGGTCTAGATGTGTTGACAGTGACAAAGTCCAGAACTGGGCACAGACTTTATAGTGGCCGGGGGCAGTCTGCTCACCTGGAGTGAAGTTTAATTAGAACCTCTGGATGCCTGTGCAAGATGAGGAGCAGGGCTAGAGTGAGAGCCCAGCGATAAAGGATGGAGCTGGCCACAAGGCAAAGATGTTAAATGGGAATATGCACAGTGTGTTTTTGGGTGATACTTTGAGAACAAGTCAGGCCACTCAAGATGGACTCTCCAGGATACTGTATGTGTCTTGGGTGAAACTGTACACAGAGAAGAGGATTGACTTTATCTTCTGGTTCTGGCTTCTGGATGAGATCGAATATATTGAGTAGTGGTATTCCTTTGTGTGCTTGTTAGGAAACCTGCTGTACGTTTTCTCTGTGTTCTTTTCTGCATGTCTGTAGATAGAGATACTTCCTTTGGTTTGAACCCTTTTAGTTTAGTCTGTTAAGTTCCTCTGCATGCCATAAGAAGTCAGGTTAAGGATATATTAATATTTCTTGTCTTAAATATTTAAGTAGTCTTGTTGCTCAGTGTGTTGTTTCCTGTCTCAGCAAAGCTGCCAAGATGATTACGTATTTGTCTCACAGTGCTTTACAATGAGATTTTTCAAGGTGAAGTTGTTTTCTAAGAGGCTGTGGACTCTCCTTCCCTGGAGATACTCAAGAGCTGCCTGGACACAATCCTGAGTAATGTGCTCTGGATGACCCTGCTTGAGCAGGGAGGTTGGACTAGATGACCTTCGATGGTCCCTTCCAGCCCTGACCATTCTGTGACAGGCTCTCGGTGACAGTAATGCTTGTGCTGTTGACTGTGCTGGGTTATTCGTGCTTCTCAGCTGAGGGCTGCCAGTGCATGTGTGATACTTGGGTAATATGGCTGTAAGAAGAGCAAGAAGAGGAAGATGAAGTTAAGCTATTAGTTGCACAGAGCGCTTATCTTGAACAACCTTATTCAGAAAAATGCCAATTCTGGACTTGGATGACTGACAGTGTATGGGATGAGGCTGAATTGCATTACTAGAAGACAGGCTGTGTTTTCCTCTGTTGAAGACTCAATTGTCTGTAGCCTTGTTCAAATAACTTATTGCTTTGGTTTTGGAAAACACTAATACAGCTTCCTTTCTTTATGGTAAAGTGTGAAAACTTGTTATCCCTTGTTACTAATAGTGCCCTTCACTTGACTGTTTATAGTTCAACTATTGGAAAGTTTTGTAATGGAATTTTTTGTACTATTAGGAAATATGCTGTTGAGTATCCTGTATCTTAATCCTGCGTAGGAAATGGATACCTTTGGATGAGCAGGATTCCAGAACTCCATGGCAATTTATTAATAGGATCTATATGACTAACTTGGAAAGGCTGCAGTGCCATAGTCTGTCAAAATTTAGACCTGTGTTGAAGTGAGATTACAGAATCTCCAGAGCCCTCCAGACTCTGAAGTCATCTGGAGAGATACAGTTTATGCTCCATTTCTCTGGTTTATGAATTCTTTTGGTGGCACTTTGTGTAAGAGAGGGGAACAAAGGAAATAATTTAGAAGTAGTTGTAGGAATTGCGTGAATTCTCTTGGAAAGCATGGTGCCTTATCAGGGGAGTGATGTCCCATGTTTGTTCCATGCAGGCCATTCAGCCCTGAAATCAAGCCAGCATGTAGCTTGGTTTTAAGGTTGTGGGCACCTGAGGGCAGTGACTCTGTAGGGTTTTATGGCAAAGTCAGCAGTTACCTGCTTTGCTTCTTAGCAAGCCACTGTTCTGTGTACCAAGTATAATTTTCGCACTAAGACATATTCCATCTCTATAGTTGAAATGGGAGTTAGGAGCTGGTGTGTGCTCCTGCATCTAGGTCTTCTGTTTAATTTCAGGTTTAGCCATTAGTGCAGGATTTTGTCTAAATAGCTGCTTTGCATTGTGTGCTCAAGAAAAGTATTTCTGTTATATCAGTTCTTGTTTCTGTAAAGTTCTTGTCTCTCAGACAATACATGCAGTGTTACAGATCCATTAGTATTAGCAAAACAAACTCCCCAGTATTAACTGTTAAAGGACTCTCCTTAAAAAGAAATTCCATGTATCTAGTCACTAAACTTGTCTGTATGGACAGTTAGGTTTGGGCAATCCTGTGATGCTTTTTCCAGATTACGTGTTCATTCTGGCACTTCAGATTGTTTGGGTTATTTGCTAATTATCTAGAGAAATACTTCTGCTCTTCTAGAGCATTCTCTGGTTTAAGATGCCTGAAACTTGAGCTGTCTTTTGTAGAGTCACTCAGCTATTCCAGAGCGTTCTGTACAAAGAACAATTGACTCTGGAAGCACTAAACTAAAGTTTGATCAAAGTAAACAACCTGTATACACAAACTGTAGGAAGAGCTTCTGTGCTGTGGGGCATTCATTTGGACTGGGTTGGTTTGTTTGTTTTAGGAATTCATTATTGTTTAACTGCCTGAAAGAACAAAATTTCTATTGAATGGCTTCTGCTATGGCATCGGAAGTCTGTAATCAAATGCTTCAGACACCACTGTTCTGCTACAACTTGCCTGGGACAGTTGTCTGACGATGGAAGTTAAGTGACTGTCCCAGATACGCTCCGGGATTCCCAGGCTCAGTTGCTTACGTGTCTCATAGCTCGCTGTGAGGAGCATCACAGCATTCATACAGCTGTATTGGGCTTTTAAAGGCATTTTTCACTTGCGCAGTAGTCTGGGCTCTGATGTGGTAGAGATGCTTATGTTTTTGTCTTTTGCTAATCCTGTCTCAGATGGCGTATCTCTAGCCAGTCTTCTGTTTGAACTAACAGGGTAATCATCGTTCTGTGCTTTGATTATTTCCCTATTACAATTGCAAATAATTCATGCTGCTAATTAAAATGCTGTTGGGATTGCACAGGGAGAGGGGCAGGGAAAGAATACAGCTTGATTATGCTTGCGATTTATCTATCTTATGAGCTTATAGAACAGTTATTGCTGAGGTAGCTCATAGTCTGTGAATGAAGATACATAACCTTCTGATTCACAGTGTTTGCTGAAGGTAGAGCAAACCAGCCAGGTATTGCACAGCCTTGTTTTGTCTGGCGCATGTCGAGTGGTGTGATTAGGAGAAACATTGTGCCTAAACCAGGTTTATGTTCCCCTAGAGAGAAACAGGTTCAGAGAGACCTCTCTGCTTAGTACTGAGGGCCTGAAACTGGGAAGGCCATGAGGTCCCCAAATAACTGATAACTGGCAGCAGAGTTTCTTACGCAGATCTCAAAAACCAAAAAGGTGCATCTTTTGTATTGTGAAGTGAAAAGGAAACCATTGCAGAGTTGGGGAAGTAGGTAATAAATCCAGAGGACTTTTAGTGTTGGTTGGAGTTCAAAGAGAAATTAGGAGACCTAAGTAAGGTATGTGTTAAACACTTGGGAAATACCAGCACTGAAGAAAACTGTTAGTGTCTTAGTTGTCCATGTATAATAGTGAGACTCCAAAATTAATGATAACTTTGTGGTTCATTGTGACTGCATATCGCAAACCAGATAATGCTACTTCTGCCTCTTCCCTTTTCCTCCTGTTATAAGTAATATGAATTCAATTCTGTCTTGTCTGCATTGTGGTGGATAATTTTTATACTCTTTCCTGTCTTCAGAAAAAGTTATTAATAATTCTTAATACCAAAAGATTAAAATCATCAACATTGCTGATGGCATAAGAGCAAAGGATGTCTCTTTTGCAGCAGTTCATCCTGCACCATATCTGTAACTGAATGGTGCTGCCATTGCACACCTACTGCAGAAGAAAATGAGATCCCTAGTGTTAAAAGAGAAAGTGCTTTCTTCTTACTGGAAGATACTGTCTTCTTTAGTTAAGGACCTGTGTGATTAGATATTTATCCACCTTTGTTCCCAGGAGAGAGGACTTTGGTTCATACTTCCTGGTTTTTGACACATGATTTCATACAGATGATTACGTCTGAGGAATCTGTGTCATTCTACTCCTAAAAGGAATTGATGAGCAAGTTTGCTTTCTAAAACATGAAAGAAGCCTAGAGCAAACTCTTTGTCATCACATTCCTGGTAAATCCAGAGTTGCCTTCCACAGAGTTGCTAATATTTAGCAATGTCTGTGGTTTTCCACAAGGTTGCTTAGGTGAACATACTAAGTGAGAGAGAATGAAGATTGGCTTCATCATAATCTGCATTGGTGAAAACTATTTTGGATTGTGAATGTGGTTTGTATGTAGTTTTTCAAAGTCAAACTGGTGTCAATCCATGTTTCTCACCTCCACAGTGAGTTATTCATCAGGGAAAGAAAATACCAGCTCTTAAACAAAATTTATATAGATTGGTCGAATTGGTACTCAGAACAGGTCTGAATGGAGAAACCAGAGGATAATTGCAAACCCAAGGTAGAAGCATGCCTCTCTTCACTGTGTAGGAAGCCTGGTCTTGTAAAATAAGTGTTTCTTGTGCCCAAGGTAGGGAGGAGGCAGGTAACCTCTGTCTGCATTTGCTATGCCACCACTGGACTGAACATGTCCAGTTTTTAGAGCGTGACAGTTGGAAAAAGGGGAAGTGTTCCATCCATCTGCTGAGGTGTCAGCAGGTACTGCCAGCAGTTACTGTCTGAAAACTTCATTCTGACTTGCACACATGCAGTGCCCATAGCATCTCCTGCAGTATCACAAATAAATGCGAACCCTCATCGTAAGATGTGTGCTGTGAGTGTGGCTTTGTGCATATTTAGTATTTTTAGAATTAGTTTGAGGTTGAAAAGGTGCTTTCCAGGAGTTGTACTGTTACATTAATCTGGGGAGATAAGAGAAAAATGCTAGGACAAACCAGTGTTTAGTAAATGAGGAGAAGTTCTCTTCAGTGTTTCATCCAGAAATTACATCTGTCATCTTTTTTGTCACTTTCTCCCATTAAGATGTCACCCAACTTTGTTCATTAAACATAATTATTTGCCTTTTGCATTTCAGATATCTTGATTTAGAACTCTCTTAAAATATAAGAAATGAAGCAGGCAGGATAAATGTCTTAAACTCTGTGCTGTTTTGATTTTAATCAGCCTAATTCTGTGCTTTGCTTCCTATGAAGTGTTAGAGCAGCTTATGCCTTGTCACCACCCTCTGCTCATTTCCAGAGTGGCAGACAGAGAAGCCTGAAGGGAAAGTCTTGCATATGTGTGTGCTTCTTTCCAAATATAGTGACATGGGGCTTTAACTATGGCTTGTGCCTGTGCTTGGGGAAGCCCCTCTACCCGAGCTCCAGTCTGTTCTGAGAACAGCCTTGTTATGGCCTTCGTTTGCTGAGCTTATAAAAAAAACCTCGTCTGGATTATCTGGGATCTCAGATACAAGACTCAGTCACTTGGATCTTCACTGTTGGAATCTGGGGAGGAAGATTTAATAGAGAAGAGTTCCAAAGCTCCTTCCTGTTTCTCATCCGGACACTTGATATTTTCACACACAACGAGCTACGCAAAAGTGGCAGTTAAATGGCTGTATAGTGGGTATGAGTATTTATGTGTGGACTGAAGTCACACTTTCCAGAGCCCTGTGGGTTTCTTTCCTAGCTTTGTTCCAGCTAGATGTTACTTACAAACAAGTATTAAACTGGTTAAACTTTTTGAGCATCCAGAAGCAGCAGCACATTTCTCCTGCGTTCTGTGCATTTGTTTCTGTAAACTGTGGGAATTGATGCGTATGAATGGAATGTTATTTACTTTTCTGCCTCTGATTGTAGTATTTGATTTGCAATTTCATGCATGGCTGGTGAAAGTTAATCACTTACGCATTGATTAAGATAATTTCCTCTTTTTTGTATTTCAAAACCACATGATGCAGTTGCTCATACATAAAAACTTAAAGTGTCCCCCAAACACCAAGCACTAATTGAATAGTGGTTTAGAAACAGTTTGTAATTTATGATAGCTGCACTTTCCCTGTGCTTTACTTCTTATGCAGAAGTAGTTTTCAGATAAAATATTGATGATGATTGAGCAATATTTTTAAGTTACCGGGTTTACTTTGTTCATCGCTGTATGTTCAAACCTGAAGAATGTGAAAGTGGAATAGCATCCTAATATTATGGCTCAAAATAACTTACGGTTTTTAGTTACAGGAATCAAAGCAGAGAGACAAACCGAATGTGAATTAAGTAGGTGGCTTATGTGTACTACTTAAACTAACAATCAACAAAAAATGCCTGTCTGTTCGAGTCAGCTTGGTCATCTTGCTTCTGCGTTCTCCTGAGTTTAAACTTTTGCTGGAGTTCATTTTATTTTCTAGTTCTGATGTGACTTCTTCTGCCTGTAGGGTACTCTGGGGTTAAAAGAGCGTTCCAAGGGTGAATTCGGTTATTTTTAGGCAGGTTAAACGGCTGGATGTTCACTACAAAACCTTTTCCAGGAAAGCATGTTGTTCCTGAGCAAGAAATATCAGCAGAAATATAAATGTAGCACAACAGCATGTAAGCTCTGGCATCCCGGGGGACTCTGGTATTTTCAGACTGGTCTGTTGCTTAAAGCAATTCTGAGGATTACAGAAGGGTATTGGGAGGATTTACCTCTCTTGTAGGTGGCTTTGACACATGGGAATCCAGAACAGAGGTACCGAATTAGAAAGGACGTAAGAAATACATTTGTAATGTCTGTAAGACTCTAAGAGTTTGTATTCTGGCTGAAGAAAAGTAGATTTTTGATTGAGGTAGGTTGCTAAGTAACAAATTGTTCTCTATCAGTGTTAAAGAGTTTTCTGGATTCAGAGAAAGCAAGAACGTTACACGTGCAATATAGGATTTGGAGAAGAGAGCTTAGGTTGGAATGGTTTTAAGGCATTTCACTATACATCGTATGTGTATGGGAAAACACATCAAGAAACTTGTCAAAGCTAAATGAGTAAAATGCATTTAACTGAAGAGCCTTTGTAGAGAGCTGGACTCCTGTTTCATATGAGCTGTCTTACACCCTTGTTTATACAGAGTACTGCATTAAAAACATATCCTGGCTCCATAGCTCAAAACTTGCCTGGCTGGAACAGAAGTCTTAGGCAAAGGTGCTGAACCATTTTGAAATCCAAGTTTCAGCAGTACTGCTTGCTAATAAATTGCATTTGCAGCTCAGGGGTGGGTTTCCCCTTCACCAGTTGCCAGGTGCTGCAGAGAGAACTCTGACATTCCCTCTTCATTTTCTTAATACATTTTGAGTATCATTAACTCCCCACTTTTCTCAAGCAGAACTGAAGATTTTGGTTGGTTCCTGTACCAATTTCCTAATACTGTTGATATGATGTTCATAAGTTGATATGAGGGAATTTTTTCAACAGACTGTTTTGTAGGTGTTTTATGTACCTCTTGAGGATTTCAAAGCTTCTTGTGTTTATGTATTGAGATGCTTATGTCTCTCCAGTTGTATATTAGCTTGTGTATTAGTCTAATGAAAGGTTGCTTCTCTCCACAAATACTGTTTGGTTTTAGTGGTATACATTGTGATAGCATGAGACTGTTGCTGAGTTGAAAAGACTATTTCATTTAGTTGAAATGCTTAAATGTGGTCACTCACTGGTAATCTGTATTTTGTTATTCGTCATGTGTATTACATGAAAATGTGAATGGGTATAGATCCAAAGGATCAGCACTCAGGTTTCCAGCATGTAAAATTTCTTGGAAAGCTGAATCCTCTACTATAGCAGCAGCAGAATGACTTCAAAACCACATAGTGTTTGGTTTATAGTAGCTCCTAGATGCCAGGCATATATTAAGTCATTCTGAGCCTGCTGCTGGTACATGGACATCCCTATCAAGCCCAGCAGTTCTCTGTTTTTCCTAAAAGTATCAAGCCATTAATTCCCTGATCCTTAGGGAAATTATTTTAAGGTCGTGTAAAAATCGGAGGCTGTTGTTTCAGTGGGTGTCAGGATTCGCACAGAAGTGTCACTTTTACATGTTTCAAAGCAATTCTGTTAAAGATGGGGAAAAAACCCCAGAAGTTAACCTGACTTATTAGGAGTTTTGCTTTCTATCCATGTGGGTGGAATTGTCATGATTTTTAGTAACACCTGACAAATCTGATGCAGTTGCTCGTGGCTGTGCTGGATTCAACTTTTATCTGGGTTAGGGTTTGTGTTGGAGATTTAATCTGACCCTGCTGTAACATTTAATGAATGTCTAAGTAAAAGCGTTTTTAGAAGTGGCTCACTGCTCTGATGTGTTCCAGTTTGTCTGGCATACACCACTCATTAATGAGCACAGCTTGAATTAATGGAATAAAATGGACGTTATACTAAGAGGGAGATGTGAACAGGAAGTTACCATCTTGGGTCATTTGCTATGAGTGTCAGTTGTATCTTTAGGATGACCACTGCGAGTTAGTGGATTCCCTGTGAATAGAGGAGAATTTAATTTCCTCAAATGTGAACTTGATGCCTTTATGTGTAAGTTTGCTTCTCAAAAGGCAAACATTTTGTTCAGTAAAAATAGTCATTTTGGTTTCAGTTTAACCTAGTTACCCCTGGGCTTGCAGATGTTAGACACACAGTGTTGACTGACACAGGATTTGGTGTGTGTATGTTTCCATTCAGTGGGTGCAGAAGAATAATGCATAATGAAATGGTAATAGCTCTCTGATAAAACCAGTTATGTTTTTATATAATAAATATCTATATTATTTCTATTTTTATATCTACTTATAGAATAAATACAATAAATACATAATATAATGAAAATGAATTTTCAAGTGGATGTCATTTGATGCTGATCAAATAGAAATTTCACTTGGTCCCATACATGAAGCCTCAGAAACTTCAATTTGGCCAAAAGGTTTACATGGTGCAGTACTAAAGGCTTGACTGCCGCTCTTATGAAAGTTACCTGTTAATAAGCATGGCAAAGCTCAGAGGCTCAGCATATGAGGTGCCTCTAATAATCTGTCTGAACATTATAATTTCATTAAGCCTCACTGTTTAGAATGAGTGAGTACAAAAGAGCAGTAGGACACGTTCTCCTCCTTTTTCTTGTTTCTCAGGACTGGAAAGAGCATACTGGGTAATACATTTGGAACAGGTCCATTTGTTTTTTGTGTTGTTGGGTTTTGGTTTCCCCACCCCTAAAGGCACAGTACATGAAGGTGGAAGAACTGCCATCTCTTGTGTTGTTACTAGTGTTCCTGTGACTATGGAGATGCTGGTCTGAAAATGAACTTGGATTTGGGGAGGGTTGGTGTGTGTGTGGAAATTGTTCAACTGTATCAGTTTACTGTTTGGTGTTGTGATGTGAATTCCCCTTTTACTAGTAATACAATTTTTGGTTGTTTTAATCTCGTAGTTCCCCCATTTGGTGTTCCCTTTTGCATGGGTGCCAGCTTCTCCCTTTACCATGTATTTTTCTAGACTAAATAAACTTGGTTCCTATCTTTCCTGGTCATCTTAGAAACTCTTTTCAGCACTTTCAGTGACAGGCTGAATAATTTTGCTTGCACTAAAGCTAAATTCACATTTAAATACCAGTACCTGCCTTCCCCTTAATAGTCATCTCTCCTTCCTGTGCTGTATTTATTGTATGCTCTTAGAAAATAGGATGAAAAAGAAATGAACAGAAGAGTACGCCTTTGGAAGAATGTGTCTATGCAAAATACTAGTGTTGGTAAGCTCAGTAGTATGGGAGGATCATAGTGCTCATAATGTAAAACCTTAATTGACTTTGGTAGTAAATTAGAGGCATTCTGAAATGTTAATTGCATTAGGGTCTGTTGATACGAATTTAATGCCATACTATAATTTAAGCTGAAGTTTTCTTCCTAGCTTCATGCTAGCCTGAGTCACCAAGCCTTTGGCAGGGATACTTTGGAGCCATGCTGTGTTGATTGTGTTTCTTTGTAGTGTTTTATTTTGGGGCTTTATACTCAAATTTTCTTCCTATAATAAATACACATAGCTCTCTGATTCATTGCTGTTTTATTTCTAAGTAAAATAGCCATTCTTTCCCTTTGATTAAGAGACTTTGCAGAGAGTGTCCTGTGCTCGTGGGTTTGAAATTTTAACTCAAGTTAATAGGGAGTCAATGACTTGCATCAGAACAGGAGCAAAATCCCTGTCTTAAGCTTAATTTCCTTCCTCCATTGCCTCAGTTGTAACTGAACTGATCATGGGAGTTGTGTGTTCAAATACGGCTTTCAGTGTTCTCTCTAGGTGGGATATGTTCAGCACGCAAAGCTGCTGTTTGACATACTGGTAATGTAGAACCTAATGATGTTGGGTTTTTTTTCCTGTTTTCTGCTTTTCAGAAAGCAAAATCTGTTGCTGTTTGGTTATTTGAGAATTGTGCTCCTGGTTGTGTGAGCAGCAGTGCATTATTCCTCTACAAATGAAGTACTGGAACCATGAAATGTTGTCATTACAATATTACAGAAAACCTAGTGTGAGATTCTACTTCAGGCTTTTCATTCTAACTGCATGTAGGGTTTGTTTGGGTCTCAATGTTTAAACTCCTTGTTTTTCACTTGCGTTGGAGAGTAGAAGGGGTGTTACTTCCAGGCAGTGTTTCAGCTTCAATGGCAAAATTAAACATTCCTTAATTTTTCTGGGTTCAGCTATTTGTAGTTTCTTGGCCCACTTGAAGCTCATTTGTCCCCCGCTGGCACTTTTTTCTTGTATTATCACAAATAACAGTGATACTTTCTGCTTGATTCAACATGCCTTTTGACATATTTATGTGTTTGGAGAGGAGGTTGATTCAGCTTAGGTGTTTGGCTTTTGTTGGGTGTGTTTGCCAAAGTAATCTGATACTGTCTTGGAGCCTCTCGGTCTACTACAGACCCAAGAAGCTTTTTACTTGAGTTGAGCGAGTGTAGAGCTGTGCTTACGACCCCCCACTTCTCCAAATCTAGAAAAACTTAAAGCCTGAGTGTCACAGTTCTGAAGTAGTCAAGAGTGAGGTTAGTCCAGTAGGACTAATTTGAAGACCTTGTTTTGGTGCTCTGGGAATATGTGGGAGAGATGGTTGGGTCTGAGGTTTGTTTTGTTTTAGTGAAAACATAATTGTGTGTATGTAAGACATAGGACATACTATTGTCAGAATTGGTACATTAATAGTTTGTCAGGAGCTTGCAAAGCAAATATTGCATCTCTTAAGTGTGTGACAGAGATGAGCTATTTGCTCACTGCTGTCTTCCTGGTCCAGATGAAGCAGCAGTGAGGACTGGGACAAATATTTAATCCCAGATAATGAAATCTCACATGTTTTATCAGCTTGGGCAACTTTAGTTGTGGCTTAAGGTTGTCTGAGATGCTGTTGACTGAAACCAGTAACTTGTGCTCTAGTGGCTGTGTTAGCAATGTTGAGTCATGATATGAATTGCTTGTCATCTTTTTCATTGCCGCAGCCTCTAACCCAATTGGAACAGGTCTTCTTGCTCCTCTAAGAGCAAAATGCCCATGTTGAGCCCACACTGAGTAAATTCTGGTCATACTGTGGTTGGCAGAGTGACAGTTAGGTTGTAGATACCTCTCTACAGAGCTTGGGCAGGGCTTTGTTACTGAACAGGAGATTCTTGTGCAGAAGAGACTTATACCTGTTCCTCAAGCAGTAATGTATTTTATTGTGAACTGGAAGTAGGGAGCATCCTTGTGTTTTAGGTGATTCTAGTCATTGTTAATGAGCTTTTCTGTTAAGTAAAAAAAGACAGAGATGAAAACACAGATGGGAGCCAAAGGTGAAGACTTTGGTATCATTTTTATCTTCTTCCTGTAACTAGAATGTCATAAAATGAAACCTGCGCTAAGCAGTCTTCTCTCTAAAGCAGAACTGTGCTACCAAGCAATTGAGAACTCTGCGTTGCACATATGTCTTGGAGATCAGTTAATATCTTTATGACCCAAAAAGGTCTTAGCTGCCGAAATTGCAGAAAGCTTCCCTGTGCCAGGAGTAACCATTGATGGTTCCAAACTGTTCTTCCTGAAAGCATAATGTTGTTTGGGTCATGATGAGGCTGAGTAGCATCAACCTGCAGACAGCTTGCCCAGCAGTACTCTGCATACATAAATCACAGCAACTGCGCCCTTAATTTGCCTTTTTTTTTTTTTCTTTTAAATGTAAAAAGGGCTATTTTTGGAAAATTGGTACAGTTGGAAGTGGTCGTTTAGCCAAAAGAGCTGTTTCAGCAATGCTTTGAGGTAGGCTCATTATTGAGCCGCCCGGTCTGTTGGAATCTGGAAATTTACATAAAGAAATATGCTTGTGGCTCTGGTGAGAAATGCTTGTGTGCTGCAGGTCTTTATTTGACCGCCTCTCTTCTCCTTCCTTCCAGTCCTTCCTCTGATTATCTGTGGAAGGTGAAGGCAGTTTTCCAGATGAGGGAAGTCTTCCTGTGTGATCAGTTCGTTCTTGCAGCTAAGCTGCAACCTTTTTGCTTTGTCAGATGCCTCATACATAGGTTTATACATATTTTCATATTTATGTATTTGCATCTTGTTCTGATACTTGCTGATTTAATTCTTCCACAAAAGCATTATATTCACATTTTTGTTCGGTAATTTAAATGGAATGACAACAGAACTTGATTCTGTCCTTTGCAGTACACTGAAGTCTTCTACGAATTGATAAACTATGAAGACGATCACAGTCAGTTGCTTTACTTCAGTAAATGAGTGTTAATTCTTTCTCTCATTCTTATGAAACACGTTGACCCTTGCAAACACAGTCTGGCTGCGTCTTGTACCTCACTGAATATCCTTACGTATTAATGATGATGGGGTTTACTTGGCAGTCTCATTAATGGATGGCCAGTGCCTCAAGGTGCTGTGCTGTGGCAAAGGTATCTGGAGAGCTGGGGTTTGTAAAAGTGTTCAGGTGCTTGAAGGGCTTGTGGGGACAGATACCTTGATTGGAGTTTTTCAAGGATACTACTGCATGTTGCAACCATAGTTTACTAATAAAAACAGATCTGAAAGGCTAAAGTAGCACAAAATATTATAAAATGTCATCATAGGTGCAGCAACTACAGTACCTGTGGTGTGTTTTGAAAACTAGCTTCATTAAACCATTGTTAACTTCTGTGTGGAAGGTTGGTTAGAAGGAAACAGCAAGGTTAGTTTTGTTCCCTTTACATAAGCTCCAGTAAAGCTTGGATTACAGGTGTGTGTATTACAGTGTGTTTAATCTGACCTAACTGTAAGCTGCTTCTGAAAGGGTTTTAGTCCCACCTTGTCCCTGGCCACATGTTGACTGCTTTTGTCTTTGTGTCACAGCTAGCAATTGTGCAACTGCTGGCTTGAATGAAAACTCACTGCACAAAGATGATAATTTGCCAGGGCAGCATGCTGCTTTGCTGGGGTGATTTTCCCACCTCTTTCTTCTCTTCCTGCCCATGGATAAAGTAAGTTTCACTAGCAAAACCCAAGCTAACTGTTTGAGAAAGGAGGCTTTATTGGCAGAGTTCTGTTAATGCCACTGAAGTCAGAGGAGTGGTAACATAAGGTGGCTAAAATATAGTGTACTGCTGGCCCGTTGGTCTCTCTTGCCTCAGACTTTTCATTTTCAGACCAACATTGGCAAATCATATATGGAGCTCGATTCCTTTAGATTTAGTTGTCAACAAGGGGTAACAGTTCTAATTGTGTTAAAAAATAAAACCAGGGCTGTGCCTTGGCTCAGCAGTTTGCTGGGGCTGGCCTGTAGTAAGATGCCAGCGTTCTGGAACAAGTTAGCTGATCTGCAACAGCTCAAGTAAAATAAACATGACTCAAAATACAGAACTGAGTACAGCATTCACCACTAACTCTGTTTTGATATCAAATGCTTTTCTATAGGTTTTTGTTCAGTTTAATGTGCTGGAATGATACCTACTAACTTTTATTCCATGGCCTCCATTATCGCAGACATCATCGTGGGGATGTTTGGTTCACGTTTTCACAAACTGTTGGCAGTTGTGGATACTTGTGGTACAGTTTCAAAACCTACTTCTGGAGAGTATTCATTGGCTGTTGGTGACAGATATTTGGCATTAAAAGCATGCCCTGCTTTTCATGACATCTTGTCCTTTCTTTCTCTAAGAAAGAAAGAAGGGGAGGTTCCCAGCTCTTGTTTGGTTTGTTTGCTTTGGAGCAACAGCCCCACTCCAAGTCAACCAATCAACCTCCTCAATAAAACACTGAGCCTCATAAAAGTAAATTGATTTGTGTGTCTAGGTTAGAGGTGAAAATCCAGAATCCCATTGAGTTTACAAATGCACAGTATGAAATAAAAAAAGACGGTACTTCTTTGTTGCAGCAATGTCAAAGACGTTCAGTGTATTTTCGGGTATTTTTATTGGTTCTGGCTACTTAGATATGTGTGTCCACTACAACTTACTTGAAGGTGTAATTCTTCTCTGTTAACCACTGATTGCAAGTCTCCTGTTTAGTGTAGTTCCACCAGAGCAGTGGGGAGCTCAGGATCTGAGAATGCTTTTGGGGTGCAGGGATGTGCTCTGTATTGGTGGGAAATAATGCTCCTTTGGACGAGTAAGGTATTCTCATGCTTCCAGGCAGGGGCTGGAAGTTGTGCTCCTGTTCCTGAGAGGAAGTGGATGCTCCAGGCTGGATATGAAATCTGGAAAGCTTCCAGTTACTGTAATTCTTAAACACTGTGAAACGTGTAATTCTTTGTTCTGTTGGCAAACAGCTGGGTGAACCAAAAGATAATGTTTTAACAGAAAATATAGTGGGGGTGTGTTTTGCAAAATTGTATGTCCTGATGCTTTACTGGACATACACTTCAGTTTCATCTCAAAGTGAGCTCAGAGGAGTGTTTCCTCTTAGCAATTGGGTTGGGAGCTTAGAATTTGGGTTTGGGGGGAAAGTTTTAGGAAAGCAGCTTTCTGGAAAGTGTATAAGAGGGAATTGGGGGGTTTAAATTGGATGTGTAGAAATACAAAGGGTATCTAACAGCGTGAAAGTGTTCCGAGACCTCTGATAAGCAGCAGAATTAATCTCTGGTTACAACTTCGAAATGCCTGTCTGAGCCCTAACCACATCTGCATAGGAAAATCTGGGTTTAGTGGGGCATCTCGAATTACTCTGTTTTGGTCTGGTTTGTTTTTTCCACTTCAGACTTGCTTTGGGATGGGTTTTTTTTCTGATATGCTCTGTGTTTCCACAGACTTAAGCAGAGCTTATCTGCATGTGACAATTGAGATGAAGTTGTAAACTTACTTTAGAAAACAAGCTATTCCTTTAAGGTAAGTGAAGCCATGGCGACTTGCTTGTTTTTCCTATGAATCACGCTGAAGAATGGAATAGTGTTGAGATATGTTTACAGCTGTGGGTACTATGACTTCACGCTTAAAATGATACCTTTAACTGTTACACTCAGGTTAACTTTGGTTTGGCAGCAAGCCTAATGGAGGCTCTTAAATATGTATATATCTTGCACATATAAGGCAGTTGAAAGAGGCTTTTTAGTTATACCCTTGACCTGGAATCCAGTAAAGGAAAAAAAGCAGTATTGGTTTTACCTACGGAGTGAGGCTGCCTCCCCACCAAAATGAATATTTGTGCAATTAGCTGTAACTGATCTTTGTGTACATGGTGGTGCTTTTCTTCTATGTGCCCTAGGGCTATGCTCTGGAGTCCTTGACTTTGATTTGCTCATCTTAATAAATTATGCTGCAGTGATAGCTCACACATGCCTTGCGCTGTAGCACCAATATATAGTTACTCTTAGCAGTAAATTATCCTGATTGCTGTATTCTCTAACACCTCTTTTCACTTCTTTTAAGGAATAAAATAGTTAAGAGTATTTGGAAAATGGAATAGACAAGTAGGTTCAGAAAAAACATTTTCCTCACAAGTGGTATGCTCTTCATAATCAAAAGGAAAGAGATGTGTGAGGTCATTGCAGCATAGTGAAGGTGAATATTCATTTCTGTCTACAGTTGATAGCTCCAAAAGCCAAGGGTGGGGCAGGGGAAGTGAGTTGCCAAATATTCTTCAACTTGCCTTGAATTTACCAACTAGTATTTCTTGCCTTTCTGTTTTTCTATTGCTGTAGCAATCACTGAAGTAATAAACACACTATAAATAGCTTTTGAAATAGACAAAAACCTTGGAGGAGGTGAGAACTTTCACCAGTCTTGGTGCTGCCATTTAAGACCAGATTTGCAGCAGAAGTTGGTTGTTGGGGTTTGGTTGTTTTTTGTTGTGGCTTGTTTTCCATTTCCCTTTGAAAGGACTGTTTGCTGAGGTGGGACCCTCAAGCTGAATGTGTGCATTTAGCAAGTTTGGGAAGTGAGTGATGAGTAATAGGGCTGAGAAGGAGATGCTTTACTGTCACCTTTCCAGTGCTGGTACCTACCTACGAGGAGTTTGAAGAGAATAGAAATTGGGAAAGCAGGATACTCGTTTTGGTGGCCATGGATTATTGTTACGTTCCTTGTGAGGAGACAGTGGACACTCAATATAAGGGATATTTGAAGTGTAGCTGAAGAGTACCATATTGGTTGAATATATAGGCATGGCTTTTAATGTGGGCTGAAGAGTATTTGAAGTGTTGTGTGGGCACTTTTCAAGCAGTATCATCTTCCAGACTCCGAAATACGCAGGTGAATTCACATAGGGATCCAGTTTACCGCAGTTGTGTCTGGTGTGAGAAGCTCCCAATGAGTTTTGAAGGGCTTTTGGGGTGAGAGAAAACATATGTACTAAAACTGCAGTCAGAGACTTACATTAGATGTCAAGAAAAGTCTCACCGATTAATAGTTAATGAATTAGTCTTTTACTAATTTCACCACTGGGTGTTTTAATCAACAGATGAGGTAAACATCTGTCATGACTGATTGATTGTCTTTCCCCAAAGCAAGATCAAATTATAACTCAGTGAATTAAATGATCTGCTTACATTCCTGTCAGTGGGAATTCCTGTGATAGATGTTTGCAAGTTGGAGATTTGGTGCTGTTAGGTAAAGCTCTTCCATTTTCATCCAGTCCTTACTCAAGCCTATCTAGATACTTCCTTGTATAGTTTTATATTCCTCAGTTTTGAAAGCGCTTGGATATTATGATCACTGGTGAAGAAACATACGTGATGAAAGGCAATCTCTCTTCATGTGAACTTTGGTGGAGTTTGTCTGCTGCACTAGCTAGTTGATGTGATTTGTTGCTCAGTTGTTTGCATTCTCATATAT
Organism: Psilopsiagon aurifrons; assembly: GCA_025447955.1. Classification (NCBI taxonomy): domain Eukaryota; kingdom Metazoa; phylum Chordata; class Aves; order Psittaciformes; family Psittacidae; genus Psilopsiagon; species Psilopsiagon aurifrons. The sequence continues at coordinate 12,260 of JAOEHY010008301.1, read as the reverse complement.
ATACTGTAAACACAGGGAAAGTTTATCTTGCTGCTGTTCTAACAGCGTTTGTATGAGAATGATTTGTGTCCAAGGCCTTTAGTGTGCACTGCTGTGGAAACTTCAGCTTACAGGCTCCTCGTTCACCCCTGGCAGAATTCTTCCCAATGGTATCTGTTGTACTGGAAGTCAGGGGAGTAAGATTCACTACTGACGTATTGGGGAGCTGGATTTCTTTGATCAAAGGCTAGGTAGGCATGTTGTGCAAGCAGAAAGGAGTATATGTGTGTAATTTCAATCACATAAAACTTCCCCGGTGTCTTAGGTGATAGTTTTTGGGTACTTAAACCAGTGCTGCCATTGAATAGTCTTCCATCTTCGATTTTGTCTCCCGAAACAAGCTATATCAGGAATATGAATCACTTGAGAAACCTTCCCATTCATTCCTCATTATTACTCAAGGAGACAGGTCCCTTGATGTAGTTTTCCAGGTGGCTTTGCAAACAGTTGTGCTGGTTTGGGATGAGGAAAGAAAATGGAGACTGACAAAAGGAGAGAAGTTGCTTTTGTAATGGCAACGTAGGGTTGTGGTCATTTCAAACTGGCCCATGACAGGTAGATCATGTAGACGGTAACACACTGCACTGTCATCAGGAGACAAGTTTGGTTCCTTGTTCTGTCTTTCTCTGGGTCTTCCTCGAGCAAAGCGAGTTGCCTGATGTGGGGAGCAAAAAGAAGTACCATGCTTTGCCTAAGGGAATTCTGCTCCTGGTTTGGAAAGTCTGCTGAGACTCTTGGCAAGAAACTGCTTTTCTCTTGATGGTGAGGAAGAGCTGACATACGAAAACCAGCGCTTCCTCAGCGGAAGAGCAAAGGAAATAATGAAAACAGAGAAATTAACAAGTAAGTGCATAATAGGAATATGGTAAGAGGATTTTACCAGAAATTCCTAAGCAAGCAGATGGCAGAGACCCTGTAGGGTGAATGTTCACAAAGACAGGGAAGTTTGGACCTGTGGTAATGGGGGAAAAGAGCGCTTGACCTGCAGCTACTGATACAGAGAAAAAAGAATGTGCAAGTGTCTCTAATGTAATGCTATTACTGTTGTTGCAACTTTTATTAGCTGGGTACCATCTTCTCTAGCTGGGAATGAAGCATGTCTCTGTTCCCTTGGAAATACAGAAGTTATTCATTTTTTTTTTCCCAGAAGAGGGGAGAGTGCTGCTTGGAACGCCAGCTGTAACTGGTGTGGTGTATTTTTGCATGGTTACTCTGGGATGCATGGAAGTGGTGGTGTGTCACAGTGGCTGGGCATCCCTGGAATTGTTCTGTAGGTAAAGGCCCATGGAGCAGTCCGTGCCAGGCTGGAGAGCTCGCTGCTTGGATTGTTGTCTGGACAATACTTTCACTGTATAGCTGTAGGGCTGACACACAGAATATGTTGCAGAACAGTGCTTGCTGTGTCTCTGTCTTGGCATGCCTTAGCAGTCTCTGTGTTGTAAGCACTTGCCCATAAAGCTGCCAGAAATAGATGCCTAATGGCAGAGAATTAGCTGAAGTTGAGCTCAGCCATGTAAAGATGCAGGTTCAGAGTGAGGTCTTGAGTTGTAGAGAAAGCATTTGGGAATTCACCTCTCACTAGCTGGCCGAGCAAAGGAGCTTGCAGAGGAAAGTGAACCATCAGTGTGTTTGATTTGATAAAATACTTGGGTCTAATAATTAATTTTAGTTATTCGTTACTTGACTGATAATCTCTCTGATAGTTGGTTTGGAAGTAAGTTATTTAATCAGGCTTCCCTACAGGGATGTTGAATTTGAGGTGCTGTAGCATAAGAATCCTAAAAAAGCTATTTCCCTGGGAAACCACTTGTTGTCTTTTGTATTTTGAACAGTGTTCTGCATATATAGCAGAGTGTAGAAAGGGGATGGCGAGTAGTTGTTCTTACAACATAGCATGCAGATGAACTGCACTGAGTAAGTCCTTCACAAGGCAGCAGTCTTTAGCATGCCTGTATCCAGCATTAACTTTCAGAAGGAGGGAGGGGAATAACGGTCTTGTCTTCATGGATTGTCATGTACTAAATACTGAGAATTGCTTCTAAAATCAGTTTTTAAGTCAGAGGGTAACAATGTGTGGGTTTGTTACAGGTATTGTCTCTGCATTTTCCGCTACTTGTTCTGAGATTAAACACTTAATTTTACACAAGTACCTTGTAGAAGGGAGATGGTTTCATTTTTATCCGTGCAGTGGAAGGCTTGTTAAATGTGACTGTACAAAGTCTACTCCAGCTTCTGAAAAATGGCATTAGTGTAGGTTTTTGGTTTGGTTTTGGCTGATCCCATTGGAGAATGTATCACTGATGCTGTGTTTTGCTGTGGGAATATGTGAACTTGCATACTTGAAGTATGCTTATAGGAGAGCCCAGTTACACGCAGATGGACTCTGTTGAACTTGTAGAAGGTCATTTAAATTTTAGTTAAAAATACAAATGGATTTGTGAATCACTGACCTTTTGAATAGCATTCAAACCTTTGAGGCAGCCTTACTTCTCAATTCTTTCATGTGATGCTGTCATCTGCTTATTATCTCTAGTCTAGGTTAACGCGTTCGAAAGTGTTTATTTGGGGTCCAGGGTTCTTAATGAACTTTGCAGTGATTAGGATTTTAGGAAGCAGTTCTGTTTTCCGGTTTGGGGCTGTACCTTATAGAATGTTAAAAAGATGCAGGGGTTTATTATGATGAGATTCCCTTCAGCGTTGTAAAATTGTTCTTGAGGTTTGCTTGTGGGCTACTTGTGTTGGAAACTTTGACTGGAATCTGGACCTGCCTGAGCTGCTTGCTTTATTCCTGCTGTGCAATTACTCTCTGACTTGTCATGCTGTGTCTGTTTTGTGTTGCTCTTTTTCCAACTGCCTCAGGAAGAAGGAAAGTGTGATTCTATCTCCCTGGCCCTGTTCGCTGGAGTATGAAGGAACATGAATTTTTCCTGATAGCAGCATTGAGTTTTTAGGATGCCCTGCTATAAGATCTCTATGTGGAGGGGTCAGGAAACATCACTGGTCTGTGATGAGTTTATAATTGCACTATTGCACTGTTCTGATGTAGGATGGAAGGACTTTAATTCACATTTCCCCCTTGCACAGAATCAGCAGATGGCTGTCCTCATCATCACTGCAGTCTATCAGTAGAGTTATGGTATATGAGATCATTGTTTAGAATGGGTTTACGTGTATTTGATTTCTTTTGCTGTACAAAAGGGCCCTCAGTTTTTAATGGACAACTTACTGGATTATGCTCAGGGCTGATCCGTGTATCATCCTTATTTTATCTGTTTTATAAATCTTTCTAACATTTACAGCCTTCTTTTGACTAATGTTTAGTAATTATGGTGAAATTGCATTTTAATTATCACAGCTTCCAAAGTTGCTGCTGAATGATGTATTATATAGAAAACATTGTTCGTCTCAGAAGTTTGCCAATTTATGAAGATAGGATTTTATGAACATCAGTTAATAAAGTTTAGTGCATAACCCTGCAAGTGTCTAATCCCAGTTGAAATTCCATTTAATCATTTTGCTTTTCTTATAAACTTGGAGTTCCAGAATGTTCTTGTAATAGATGAATTCCACTATTGATTCTCAAATCCACACAGCATACAAAATTTCCCTTTCCCTTTGCTCAGGATTGGGGAAGGAGTGCTTCTGTCTGAAGCTAGTAACAGGACATGAAACTAGTATGCTCATCCTTAAGCTGTTTCTTCTTGGTGTGTGCCTTAGCTGTAATCATTGGCTAAAAATAATATGCTATGAACTATATTGCCTATAATCAGCATTTTTATATATACTGATTTAGTTACATATTGCGTGTATTTATAATTCAGTATATTGATCTTCATGGATGCTTTTAAGATCTCTGTTCCCCAGCCTGGAAGCTAAAGGTCAAACGTGACTGAACCCCAAAACTGAAGATGATTTTTATGTGTTGGCCAACTTCATTAGCAAATAAGACAACTGTATTTTACTTTCAGAGTGGGGTTATGTTGAAGTTATTTATGTGATTAACCGAAGTAGTTTCCATTTCTTAAAAAGCTTGTTCCACAAGTCTGTAATTTCATCTAAAAGAGGCAGTCTGGTTTTCAGTGATCTTTCATATTGAATTTCGGTAGTAGAAGGTTCATATTTGTGCTTGTATATTAAACATATTTTAAAGTGGTTTGGTAATTTTCTCTAAATTGCTTTTGAATTGGGAGTGGGATGAGTGATTTTTTAACTGTCTTCTCTCTTTAGTTTTTATTTGCTTAGTGATATTGAATTTGGAACGATCATATAATTCAGTTATCTCTGTTCCATATCCGTAGTCTTGCTGAAATGAGGCTTTTTGTTTGGTTTTCAGAAATGTTCTCGGTTTTGTGGGATAAGACTAATGCAATTAACATTGGCATTATTCTCTTCCCTTTCTGTTACTTCAGTGCAAGTTGTGGAAGAACTGTTGGGAGTTGTAGTGTGACCCCCAAAGCCTCGCCATGTCTGTCATATCCCTGCCGGCATGGTGGCCCTCTGCTTGGCTTACTCCAGTGTGCCAGTGGTTTCCTCTGTTGGGGCCCCAAAACTCCAGGCAGCACTTGAAATACAGCTTCACAAGTGCCAAGCAGAGGGATCATTTCTCTTGGCCTGCGAGCTCTTGTTGTCATGTTGGTCCCTTCCTCAAAGCCCCCCTGACAGTATTTTCTGTCCTCCAGGACATCAGCCCAACTCTCCCCAGCTGGCTGTCACATGAGGACCTGTTGAGGTTGCCTTCTGTTCCTGTGTGTGGGTCAAAAGAAGTTTCAGTGTCAGCTACAGAGCAGGGTTTGGTCTGTCAAGGTTAGGGGAAAAATCAGCAAGTATTAACATTTGTATATCTGCGCTTTGAACACATAGGTATGTTGTATCAGGAAATTGATCTAAATCTGGCTTTTAGGCTCCTGCTGAAATTTCTATTGGGAAACGTGTATCAAGTGGTCTGCAGATGTAATGGGGAAGTCATTGTATTTGATTTAATAAATGCATATTGCAGGGTGTTGTGAGGGTTTGGGGTTTTTGCTGGTTTTGTTGGAGTTTTTTGTGAGCTAAGTGAACCTTGACTGCCACATTGCAGCTTAACTGTATCAGTGAAGACATAAGAAGTCTTACAGGAGTGGGGTTAGTGTCATTTACGTGCAAGGTTGCCTTAGCTGCAATTGAAGAGGTTTTAACTTGTTTGAGAATTAGAAATCTGACTAATCTGACTAATTAAAAATCTGAATAAATCACCACAAGGCTTTTAAATTGCTCTTGGGTTGTTGCACTGATTTTGCAAGCTGTGGTCTTGAATATAAAAACTTAATTTACAAGCAAAAGGTTTTACATTCCTAAATGATGTGGGAACCTTGGAGAGAGCTGCCATAAAGATTTGCCATCGATCCTCTGTTTGTATTATAGTAAGAAAAAGAGTTGTAAATGGTACTGGAGAAATGGGCGCTTGTGACACCTTCTTTTTCCTAATTCCAGGGCATATTCCCTTGTGGATTCCAGTCAAGTGTCTACCTTCCTGATTTCCATTCTCCTCATAGTCTACGGCAGTTTCAGGTAAGGTTTTTCTCCAAGGTTCTCCAGAATTTTTCATTTTCTAATAAAAATATGGCAAGTGAATAGAGAAGAAGACTGAATAGAGTTCATGCCTTTTGATGAGAAGACTGAATAGAGTCCATGCCTTTTGTTTCATTGTATCTTTGCCAAACTGCTGGTGAATGAACTATTCCTTGCTTCTGAAAAGGAAATGGAAAAGTGATAAAAAAATACCTAGTTGAGATTTCTGAAAGACTTAACTGTATGTCAAGTCACACACACATATAAGATAACTTAGGAGTTAGTCCTTGAGGACAGCTTTGTGAAATTGGATTTTGGAGGGCTTGAAAGGATTTTTGAGAGATAGGGATGCAATGTCATTGATACGTGTAATATTTCAGTGTTGGTTGATTCAGGATGTCCTTATGATCACAACCAAGTCTTTTCAAACAAGATTCCTTAGTCCCAGTGCTGTTTACTTGAGTGTGAGCAACAGCTTAATACAGAAGTGGGCAACACCACCAGTGTTGTATTCCAGTAAAGTGTCTGAGAACTGCTGCAGGATAAAGTTGAATCTTCAAAAATGAAATTAGCCCCGTTTCAAGAGACTTGACTGTAGTTTAGAGAGAGCACACTTGTCCCTTTAGACTTGCATTTTGTGTTAGAGTGTGTTTTAATGTAGTGGCCCCTAAGGAATGAAGTCTGTACTGGTGTACTAAAACAAAAATTAATCACAGCATGGAAGCATTGTTTTTCTCAGACTGAAGTACAGCATGTTTTTCCTTCTGTTTCTTCAAGAGCATTGCTTCATTTAACAAGTCTATGATAAAAGGCCATACATTCATTGTGAAGTCTCTGAACTCCTGTGAGTATTCCTGAAATAGATGATAGCCATGGTCATACATATGATGTAAGCTGCAGCTGTTAGGATGAGAGGTTTAAATTGCCATCATAAGTGAATAAGATCATATAATGAAAGAGCCAATTTTTGGGAAGAGCTATCTTAACAAGCATTGGGTAACAGCACTGCTGATGGAAATAAAATAGGAGAGCAAAATCTAGAGATGATGAAAATAAAAAAGAAATAGAAGAATGTATTTGGTATTTTTTGTCAAGTTTTGGGTCAGGTGAGGGACAAATTCAATTTGCAACTATTTGAACTTATGCAGTTGTGTAGAAAGAACATAGCAAGAAGCCATAGCATTTATGAAAATTCAATTGTGAAAATATAACGCAATATAAACCAGCAGGAGTGCTTGGGCTTGAACTGCCTGCCCTTCTCAGAGCTCCTTGCTCTTAAAAATCTTCCCCTGCTATTTGCCATCCTATTTCTATATACACATGCTTTTTTACCATCTTGTGCAATGCTTTACATCTAAAATCGTGCAACAAGGACTGCAAACTTCAGAGCAGTCTCAACTTACTGGATGGAGTAGTAGAATGGTGATGGATACAAACTAGTGGATGAAATGCCGTGTTCTAGTCTACTTCCTTTGCACATATCCTCAAGACCCCAAGGTGCAAACTCTTACAGACCAAGAGAGGGTCCCATAGTTCTACATTTAATTTCCTATAAGTAGTTTCCTTAGCAGATGTCTGAGCTGGAACCTGCAGTTACGATGGTGCCTTGGACAAATTCCTGTTCTGTTTGGTGAGCAAGTGAGGGCAAAAGCAGGTTTTTTCACAGAACATTGTACAGTGGTGGTAAGAAATCAGGTGTGGTGGTAAATGGCAAAATTGTATTTGTCTTAGGAATTCCTAAAATAGTAAAATATAAACTTCTGGCAAAGTGGGTGGATTTTCTGAATTTTCTTAGAAAAGTGGTTTGCCAGAAAGAGGAATATTATGGCTCAGGGTGCTCATTCTCAAATGACAGCAGTGGTGTCTTCATCTAGATTTGAGTGTTTCATCTCAAATGGAGCTGTCATAAGACAAAAATACAATAGCACTGCTTAGTTAACCTTTTAGTTAACCTTCCTGTTGCAGAAAGTGGGCTTGGTTTCTGATTTTCAGTCTGAAAAGCAGCACATAGAGTTATTGTGGTATTGCTGTGGCAAGTGACTTAAACTCAAGTGCAGTAATAGGATCAGAAAGAATTGGGTGGGTGACTCATTAGGATAAAATCCACATGCGTGGTGAATCTAATCTAATGCAAGAGTTTTCAGGAGAACAGAGGAAATGCTTGGTCCACTGTCCATATGCATACAAGCAGCATTTGTCCAAAACCAAAACACACCAAAAAAAACCCAAACCCTCAAGACATTCAGAAGAATGCCTTATAGATCATGGGGAAAGTCCAATCCAGAATGCAGAATAGTTTAAGTGAGCTCCTGCTTCTCTTGCTGTCAGTGAGTGAGCATTTACTTCCTAGATTTCCACTGCGTCAGGAGTTTTAGCTTCAAACCCTTCTGAACGTTTCTCAGTCCGTGATGTATTTTGTTATTGACTGCCAAAGGAGCAAGTATAATCCTTTAAACCATTACAAGCTGTAAACTGAAGCATGCAAGTATATGTGTTAGTTCTGGGGTTTTAAAGAGGTGATCTTAGCTTGAAACAGGTTGATTCCTATGGGTTCTTGCAAGGCAGTCACCTATCCTCAGCCAAGTGCTTCTCTATCATTTAAATGTTGGGGTTACTTTGCAGGCAGGTAACAGCTAAATCTTCTATCCTGTCACATACCCAGACATGGTCTCTCAGCTTATGTAAAGCCAGATTTAACCCAGAATTGACCTGATCAAGTATCTGCTTTTAAAGCAAACCAAGCAGCATGGGGTGAAACTGGTGTCTTATGTCTCTAGGCTCTGGGTACCCAAAGTACATGCATAAATAAAAAAGCAGTTCAGAAGGTGTCCTTATGGTTGGCTTTATGACTTGATGTTTATGGAAATCAGGATACATGTTTCACAATAAAAAAAGACTGCTTGGAGTTCATAACAATCTATAACCACGGTGCTGGCAGTGTGGAACTGGGATTTGGATAGCCCCTTCTCACCAAATGGTGCAACAATGGTTGTCTGTATGTGCACACACAGTGGGTGCACATAAAATACCTGTGGAAGGTGAGATATTCTTACCAGATACATGGGACTCAGACACCCTTACTCCATATAGGCAGTGAAGACATTTCTATGCGCCCTTCCTGCTATTGTTTCCCCTATTCTTATTCCCACTCCAGATCTGGTATTGGAACTTGTCCTTTAATCGTTTTACAGATGACCATAGCCATGTTAGAGCACATAACACGTTTCAGGCTCGCTCTCTGTAATGTGCATTGAGAGTTAGTTGAATTAACTTGTTCTCAGGTCAATGACTGCTTCTGATTGTAGCTTTTTATTTAGAGCAATCAAAGTCTGGCAATTCTGTGGCAACCCACAATTCTCATAGTCCCAGAGCTGTTCAGTGACTGTCATCCCAAAGTAGATGAAAAAGTAACTTCTCTGTATATTGCATGGGCAAGCACCCCTAAAGATACGGACTTGCTTTCATATTTCCTCTATTGTTTCATCAGAATATTCTCTTGCAGGGTTTCCCTGAAGCATTACTGCAGTGGTGGTGATCCACAGCTGAATCTGAGCTTTCATGGTAGTAATGTGCCAGCAGCTTACTCATTCCTTTGGCCTTAGTATAACCCTACTGAGTGGTTCCCTGTGGGAGGCTGAGCCCTGCTTGCTTTGAAGCATTGTGCTAGAAATCCTACCAACTTGAGCTGTGAGGGCCCACAGGACAAACAACCGTGTAGTTTATTGCCTGATGGGAGGTACTGGCTTGAATGCTGCCTTTGGAAGGCCGGCAGAAACTGGAACAAAACAGCAAGTGTTTCTCAGCTTGCAGTTTCTTTACAGCCCAGTAGTTTTGAGTAGATCTTATTCTACGATTTAATTTTTAACTTTCTTGGGGGATGTTTTCTTGGAAGATGGGTTAGTGGTCACTTTAGCGATAGTTTGTAGCAGAGGGAAGAGCCGCATCAAAAACCAGTTGGAAATTACTTCAAAGTCTTGGATCAACAGCTGTGTTGCTAAGTGAAAAAAATTCCCTAATTTATGCTTACTTTTGAGGTAGGGATGTTTAGAGGTAATAATTGCTGACACTATTGCAGTGCAAGCAGAGGGGCTGGAGCTGTTGGCAAGCAGTAGATCTAATAGTTTATTTCCATTTTTCTTTGCTGATAGTACTGTCTTAAATTCTGAGTTGCCCAGTGGCACGGGAAGAATGATGGTGTGACGTTCTCACTAAGCTGCACTAACTCAAAGAGGAATGAAATGCTGCACTGAGAAAAGAATTGTTTGGCTGAATCTTGGATCAGCTCTTGGAGGGTTGTCAGCCTCCTCCCGGATTTTTATGTAGCTTGAGAGGAAAGTTATGAAGCTACAACGCATTAATGGGGAAAAGGGAATGTGAATGAAGGATAAAGGCACCCCAAACAAAATGCAGAGCAGAGAGATCTTTAGAAGGACAAGCTAAGAAAACAGGTTAATTTGTCAGAATTTGTGTTCTCCATTTCCTCTTCGTATTTCTGACAACTTTTTAGCAGACGGTCCGTAATCTGTGTACTGTGTGTCTTGAGATTGGAGCTTCCTCATATTTTGCCGGAGCCAAAAGCCTGCTTTAATTTCATGCCACTTGCATAACAGAAACGGAAGAAACAAACCAGGTTGATACTGGAAGAGCCTTTTTCTCAGTTCCATACAGTGAAACTGCTGAACCCCTCATTCTTTAATACCCCACACTGGTCGTGCTGCTATAGACCTGTCGGTGCTTGATTTCAACTTGTCTGACTGCAGGACAGAATTGCTCACCTGTGCATTGCATTGTTAACAGATACAGTAAAATAACTTTCATACCTGTTGAATTGTATAGAATATTGTGGTGCATTTTTTACTCGTCTGATAAATAGAATTTGTTAACTCTGCATTGTGCAGTTACTCAGCTAAATTTGAAAAGGAGTTTAATGCCTGTTGACCTTGAAGTTATTCTGAAGTACTTGGACACTGCTGCAGGCTAAAAACAGGAGCTGTATGGTGAGAACCATACGGTGCCTCTGGTGGTTCCCTGGAGATTATTGTAATACGTAAATATGCAGCTAAATCATGGACAACATGCATGTATCCAAATGAGGGACTATCATGGTAAACTCGATTGCTTTACTCGATTTACTGAAGACAATATAGAATGTAATGATAGACATAATGGTTGGCCAAACCCAGACTTTAAGTGAAATCCCCCCATTTCAGAGAGTGGTGCAACTTCTACATTCTAACAAATTTTGGCATATAAGTGAAAGACTGTGGCAAAGGGGTAGAATACTCTGTTATTTTGGAACTTTTGAAGTGCACATATATCAAGATGAAAAGATGAATCTATTACAGCTGAGCTGGGTACATAGGGGAGTGTCCTGAGTTCCTGTGGGTTAACTAAACTGTATTAATTTGTATTATTTACTCAGAGTTTCCTCTAGTCATCTGTTCCATGAGTGTATAAAATGTGTATCTGGTTACTTCCCAGGCTTTGCTGAAATTTATTCAGTGAAGTGAGACCTTATATTAAGCAGCCAATTACTTATAAACTACTTTTGGTCATGATTTATAACGAGATTTAAGGGAAGGAAATAATCTTGTTTTAAAAATGAAACCTGATAGTTGAATTTGAAAAGAATCAAAATAAGAACTTGGAAAGAGTTAAAATTCATCAGAGTATTGAGCCCATTTGTTCCATTTCCATCATGTTCAACACTTCGCAGTAACACAGATCAGTATCTTCATTACAGTTTGTTGTTAACACTTACCAGGTCAGACCCTGTGGTGACTGGTCTCACTGCTAGAACCTGTGTAACTTGGTGCCTTATCTGTAACTGTAAGCATTTATTTTATGTATTTTATTTATTCTTTGATTTTTCCACCATGTATGGTGGGTTTTCTAGTAACCAGTGTTACAGGGTTTTTTCAGTGTGCTGCAGTAGACTGGTAAGGAGATGGTAGCTGATGTGTTCCAAACTTGTCTGTTAAGTTTGCTTTGTTTTCTGCAGGTCTCTTAACATGGACTTTGAGAATCAAGACAAAGAGAAAGACAATAGCAGCACAGCTGGGTCTTTTAATGGCAACAGCACCAATAACAGTAAGGGTTAGCTTTACTCCTTATCTTCTGCACTTCAGTATGTTGCATTTTCTTTTGCCTCATCTGTTTTTGTGTTTCAGTTGTGTGCGTTGTAGATTCACTTGATGAAATAGAGCTGTTTTGTCTGGGCACTTGCCATCTTGCCATGCACTAATACTGCTGTCTAGATCATGCCCATGAATTTGAAACATCCATGTAAGATTTCCATAATGCATAAAAATTGCATTCTGCACAATTGGTCAGGTTTTACTGGAAATGGAAATGGCTTCAGAAAAACTCCACCACACAGGTGAGAAGAAAATGTAATTTCTTTTTGTCTGGAGTTTCTCATGATGACACATTAGCCTGTCCGTAAGCAATGAGAGATCTCATCCTATGCTAACAAGTCCATAAGGATGATTCATCTTTGTCAATAGAGAAATAGAGTTCACGTCGCAACTTATTGATAATGGACAACAACCCAGTCTGTTCAGAATGAGGTTTAATATGTCATAGAATCATAGAATGGTTCGGGTTGGAAAGGACCTTAAGCTCATCCAGTTCCAACCCCCCTGCCATGGGCAGGGACACCTCCCACTAAACCA
>JAOEHY010008299.1:0-14605 GCA_025447955.1 Psilopsiagon aurifrons | reverse complement strand
TGACATGGTTTAGTGTGAGGTGTCCCTGCCCATGGCAGGGGGGTTGGAACTGGATGATCTTCAGGTCCTTTCCAACCCAAACCATTTTGTGATTCTGTGAAAATATTTAATTAAAACCTAAAATGGAGAAATCTTTTGCTTAAAAGCCCTGAAATTGAATTGTTCTCAGCTGGTTGTTCTTTCAGCCTGGGAATAACAACTCTACTACCTGCCTCGTGACTGCCCTGCGCATGGGATGACAGATGCTGGCAGGGAAATTGTTTCACAAAATGCTTCTCCAAGAAAAGCAAGTGCTCAGTGTCCTTCTACTGACATACTGACCAGGCTCTGTGAATTATCTGGTCCTGGCTTATGAGCAGGCACACTTGCATTTGTCTCACCTTCAGATCTTTACAGTAAGAATAATTTATTAATTTAGTATGGTTGTTTATTAAACATGAAAAGCATGTTAAACTTTCTCAGATTTGTAATAACCTTAGAGATTACTTAATCTTCACTGCTACATTTAGTACTGTGCTTTAACACGAAGTATTTTATAGAAGCTGGTGATGATATTTAACACCTAGATGAAAACGAAACAGGTATCACAGGAGTTAGAAGGACGTGCGCACACCTACTATGTCCTGTGCCTTCTACTCACAGCACCTTCAACTTACACTGGAAATAAACATTACCAGCCATTAGTACAACACTCAGCCACAGGGATCAGAATGGTCATCTCATACTTACTCATTTCTGCCCCACCAGCCTTGCAAAAGCCACCTGTGAAAAGCCATGGACATCAGCAACCTCAGTCTTAGCCACTTACAAACAAGCGGTAAAAGCTTTTAGCAAACACTGAACACACTCTGTTGCAGAGCAACTCCAGGAGACAAACACCCTTAGCTCCCTTTCATGGGAAGACCAGAACGCTTCAGGAGAGGTTTGCCTGCGCTGTAGCTGGTGCAAACTTCCTAACACAGTCACAATGAAAATTACAGGGAGTTTTTGGGATCAGCAAACATTGTTTCCTCCTCTTTGCCTCCTGATCCCATTATATGCCACAACAAGAACACGTTCTCTGTTGCGCCCTAGCCCCCTTCCACCTCCCTGTTGGCACAACAGAATGAGAAAGGAAACCCCACTCCCTGCACATCCCATATGCAACTCCAAGATGCTCCAAGGGCAACTCTGAAATTCCTTTCCTTACAGCCACGCTCTCTTCACAGTCCCGAACCCAACAGCAGGAAACATATGTTGCGGCAGAGAGCAAATGCTGAGATATACCCCTGTAATCTCAAGGAAGCAGGTGGTTCCTCACAGATCATTGCCAGTTCCCACATCTCAGCGTGGTCCATGCCCTGGGTGGGACAGAGGTTTAATCAGTCCTTAAACATCCTTTTCTTGCCCATGCTGTTCAGCCCACGTACAGTAGAGCCCCCATTTCACTATGTCTGCTGACACCATGGTAGCAAAGAGATTCAAGACACACAAGTTTCCTGTTTTCATTGCCTAAGCACACTTTGGCAGCGATATGCTCAAAAACAACTGATTCGGGTCATTAATCAAATCAACAGAGAGCTGGCTAACAATCTGTTTTAGCTCAGTTGGCAACTGATAGCTGTCTGCATCTCTGCATTCATGTAGCCCGCTTAGTTTTAATCAGCTGCACAGCCATTAAAGTGTTCTCTTGTTCTCCAAGTGAAGGAGACAATTCTCTGGGAATTGAACTCCTGATGTGAGCAGTTGCACTCTTGTGCTCAGGGAGTCCCTGCTGAGAACACTCCATGTCTGTCACTCAAAACTGGCCATTTCCTTCAGCATTGCGGCCAGTAAGCTGTTGAAAGATGAAAGCCAAAGGGGAACAAGCACAGGACATCCAGATATGGTAAAATCTTGAGACCTTGAACACAGTCCAAAAATTAGCCCTTTGCCAATATGAAAACACATCACAAGTTTAGGCCAGAAAACTGAAAGCTCTGTCTTTATGTGATTTAGAAGTAGTACGTGTCTGTCAGGCCAAAGAGAAACACACTCACCTTAAAGGAAACCAACTAATAAACTGTTATAAACTATGACTAACACAAAGACTAAAACAAAACTTAAAAAAATAAATCAAAATACGAAGCAATTGCACCTTACCAAGCACGTGCTACTGCAGGGCTGTGACCAAATAGCTTCTCTATTGCCAAATACATGCGACATACAAGCTCTAAATAAAGAAGTTCAAGATGTGCATCAGTATCACAGGCAAGACCTGCTCACTCCACTTCCCTCCAGTCACTACAGCCCATTTCTAATGTTGCCTTTCTTTTCTTCCACCTTTCCAGACTTAAAGTGACTGAAGGAAAATAAAGCACCATGTCAAACACCATCAGGTGTACTGGCACTTGATTTTCATTCACTTCACATTCCTTCTCACCCTGGATTTCTTGCATTCAGGTAGTGCCTCCTTGCCAGAGTCAGCTCAAACATCATCCCATAGGATGAAAACTGCCTAGATCTTGTGTTAAGATACTTGTTGCTCCTCAAAGGATAATATTGTTATTATTAATATTATTAACACAAACAAGAAGCAGCTCATCAAGTGGGCGTTCAAACTAAATGATCTTCAAGTCCCTTCCAACCCTAACTATTCTATGATCCTATGGGCACCTATGGACCCAAAGCTTCACCTTTCCAGACCGTATGCACATATTAATTGCTCTTACTACATCTTAACCAGAAGAAAGAAATGTCCTGCTTTGTAGAGTGATTTTCATGTGTAAAAATCCAGGAACTCTACATGAGTAATACCACTGTTACTGTGACCAGCAAGTACATGATAGACTTCCACACCATAAAAATTACTAGGTCAGCCTATGTATCTATGACCTGGTTTTCAGTCTAGGTACTTGAAGTTAAGATAGGAATAGATGCAAAATAAACACAGAAGCTTTGAAAACAAGCATCAACAAGTCAGTCCCAGTGTAAGTCGTGAACAGTAAAGTCGCTCAGAGTGAGGAAAGACATTATTTTTGTTGGAAATTAACTACAATTTCTTGGGAGCTCCAAAGAAAACTATGCAAATAATCCCCGTCACCATGCAGATATGCAACACGGGTCCTCCTCAAAAACCAGAAAACAGCTCTGCTCTGACATTCCCGCATCACAAGAATCAGTCTCCAAGTATACAAAATGACACTAATGTAACTGCAAATATTTCATAAGAATGCTAGCTAAAAAGAAAGAAATCCTTAAAACTCCCTAAACTTCTCTGTAACTGAGCCATGACCAGAAGAAGCCTCATTCCAAGTCCTACCCATCCTTATGCAATGCCATCAACCAAAGAAAATTCCTTAGGCACATCAATTAAAGTGTTCCAGAATAGAACATTAATTTACACTAAAGAGTTCTGTGATGCTTTAGGAGCAAAGAACACAAAGGTGTCTTCCAGCCCAGGCAAGTACATGGCCTCTCTCAGAGATGCCAATTATCTCAGGCTCAGCACAAAGGGATTGCAGCCTAAGGTGTTAGGTCTTCTGATACCAAATCACCAAAGACTGATGGTGTGAATTTCAGTGATTATGACAACAGCAATTTCATGAAAATAGTTTGAAATAGAGATGACAATTTCCTTCTAACTCATTTCAGGTGCTCATCTGCACAGATGACAGGAATACACCCCTTCCGTCTCGTCTCAAGCTCAGAGGACCAGGCTTGACTTACCTTCATTGCCTTTTCCATGAGCACTTTAGGGGAACAATCTATATAGCTTGAAGTTAACGGATGTTCTGAATTCAAGGGATATTACAGAATATCCTTGGAAATGAGATCTGAACTTGCAAGCATTGGGCTTTGAACTGAAACCCCAGCTGGTTCAGGAGTTACACTCATCTACAGCAAGATCAACTACATACCAGAGGCCCTACACATCCGTTGCTGACCTACCTGAAGATGAGATGTTAAGTACACTTTGGCCATTAAGTGATTGAAGAAATTAGCCATCCAATAATTTCAAAATGTACACACTTGATTCTATGGAATGGCTGATGGTAGGTTCTTAAAAAGGGAAAGAAGTAGTAAATGCTCCATCCCTGGCAGTGTTCAAGGCTGGTTGGACAGAGCCTTGGGTAACATGGTCTAGAGTGAGTCAGAGGGTTGGAACTGGATGATCCTAAGATCCTTTCCAACCCAAACTATTCTGTGATTCTATGATTGTATGAAACAAGCCAAATTCAACAGGGAGAGAATCTGGAATGACTTAGAAGGTTGGACTCCAGGTATTTTCAGCAGGCAAACCTGTAACACAGGAGGCCTGCAGGTACTCACAAGCTTCAGTAGCTACCAAGCAGTGGGTGGCAACGCCTGTAGCTGTAACTACCTCTTTATTTCAAAGCTTAAGGTGCACGTGGCTACTGAAGATTATCATGCATTTTTGGGTTTGCTTCAAAACTGGGTGGACAACAGAAGTACCTCAACAGCAAAGATACTGCTGAGGAGGTTATGAAATTTGCCATGAAAAACGTTATTCTTCAGAAGCCTGGTACGAAAGACCCCACCAGACCTGCTACAGAACCTGGCAGCAGTAAACCAGACTTCTAAGGGCAACGAACAAGTAAACGAGATCCAAAAGAGTTTTAAGCCATGTCTGAAGTAACCAGGCAAACCTCAACCGATGCCCATGCATTGCTGAAGCCACCGCCAGTATTCCCAATAGAGTCTGAAGCCTTTCTAGCTACACAAACAGCATACTTAAAAACTTGACAGGGGAGCTGGAATTGGATAGCCTTATAAATCAGCTGGCTTCATAGCTTACTAAATAAGTTCTGCTACTGAGGAAGTTAAGTGTCTCCAAATATAGTAACATTTTATCTTAAAATGTTAAACTGCAGCCTTATAGCCATATAACCTCAGGATCCATGTTTTGTTTTGTTTCATAAGTGCATCCTGTGTGCTCACAGCATATGTGAAAATGATAACACAAAGAGTTAATGCATTAACATTTTTGGTGTTAAAGAAGAAACCTCAAAATAAGAATACTACATATTTCTGAATGCTGATCGTTTTGCTAATATGGTGCATAACACTAAAGTGGAATGGCTTTTTTTTTCGTAATTTATTATCTACTCACTTCCACATCTTCACAACTCCTTTAATAGATCTTAATATAAATCCCCAGAAGATAACAGTGCTCCTTTAGAAACAAATTTGCCTCTTTTTTTTTACCAAGGCCACAGCAAACACAACTTTGACACAACCAAAGTGCTGCTTAACATTGCCCATGGCAGTAGGGGACAACAAACTAAATGAATTTGACCCCTTCACACCTTTGCTTTTAGCCTCCTCTGCAGTGAAGCTAATACCCAGTCACGTGTAAACCACATTTGGCAACTAAACAGCTGAAGCTACCAAGTTTCAGAATTCCTTTTTACCATCTTGGCAATGGGAAAGGAACGCTATCAGTGGGGTTTGCCTGTTTCTGACTATCCCATTGAAAACCCTGCATTTGGTTGTACGGGAGCACTGGAGATGCTTGTAACAGAAAAAAAACCCTGATCTACTCAGGTGGGGTTTAGCTTATCAGAAAAAGTATTTGCTTGCTACAGGTTTAGATTTCTATTACAGCACATGAAAGACAACTGTCGTATGCTTTAATCAACCTCAATAGCCACAGGTCTGGACGGGGCAGAAATACTCTATTTCTGGAGCTGCGAACACACTCATCAAGGTGGTGTCTCCATTTTCATGGGGAATACACTGCAGGTGGATCCCACTTGTTTTAAGTATAACCAACTTAAACTTCAAGGAATCGGCTTACAAAAATAAGCAAGTTGGGCAAAGTTTGCCCTCAGCTTATAACTTCACACACCACCTATTTTTTACGGCATTCATATCTGCTCCATCCCTGCACTGCAACCAAGTTAAGAGTTACGCTTGTTAACTTAAATTCTCTTTGGTCCAGCTTTTGGGAGAGAGACATCACCACAAGACCCAAGATCCTGGGTAACCCCACCTGGCTAGGGCTCACAATCTGCTTTGCAGAGTAATCTTTGTCTGCAAGTGAGCCCCAGCAGTGAACATTTCCAGGGATGGAGCAGCCACAACCTCTATGGGCAACTGGCAGTTACCTTTCTAAAGGGCATTATCTATGAGCTATAGGACTTTCACAGCTATAGGCTAAATCCTTTGAGAGCATGGAAAATCCTGTGTTCTGTTACCCCATGAGGCAGCATGGCTTCTAGAATTAGCACTGTGTTAACTCACTCTTCAAAGTACCTAACAAAAATAAAAGAAACATCACAAGAATGTGTTACAGGCATTATTTTTCCTTCTCTATTAAAGTGCTGTAAGTACTGAGGAATATTTTTCCCCAAATATTTACTTATCACGCCTTTTTCCTCATTTCAGGTTCTGTTTATTTTCATTTAAATCTTTTCATTTAAAGAAAGATGAAATATTTAAGTTCACAGTGTAAACAACGTATCAGATACTTCAAATGCTGGACTAAGCGGGCCAAAATAAATGAGAGATAGCTTACATTCTCTGTGTTGCTGTTATTATGATCTCCAAATGATAACACGATCTCTCATCGCAAAATGCAGTGGAGAGTTTCCCCAGCTAGCTGGAGGGACAAAAGCAAACCTGAGCCTTCTCATTACAGCACCCAGACAATTGGATTTAATCCTGATTAGACCAATCATTCTCAGGGGCTCCATTACAGTATCACATACATCTTTATAATCTGTCTTCTACCTGTACGGCAGCAAGGCTGTTCATTCCAATAAATGCAGCTTTATTTGTGTCTATTGGATATAAAAAGCAGTTTTCACAGAAATAAACAATTACTCAGGTCAGCTTCTCACAACCAACTCTGGTCTTCCTTTTCTTGCTGTTGAAGAAAGCCTGTACCTAAGACTTACTCTTACAAGGCCCCTAAAAATTAATCTGAAAACAGAACGTCTTTAATCGAAAAGAACATTTTAATAATCATGTCATTGACAAACTCATTTTGGTGTGACAAATGCTTTCCACAGTAAGTATACAAGAAAGCCTCATGTGTGCAAACTGCAGAGTTTAGAGAACATAATGTGGTCAAAAGACTGCTTTTATACTGTCCTCACAGCTACAGTGAGATAGAAAAAATGAACAGAAAGGAAACGTTGTTTTCCTGCCAAATCAGGACACTATCACATGTATTTAATGCACTTACAGGAGGTATCCAACATTGTCCTCATAGACAGCAATTAACATCTCAACCACAATTTTGGATTAATGGCTAATACACTACTTAGCTCTTGAGCTGGCCGAAATGAGACTGCTACACGTACCTGAGGGAGTAACATGCATCAGCAGAAAGTGGAAAGACTCTGAAACGTGGTTATCACACTAATTCTTCATTTGTTACAGACTCAACAGGGCTAACTAGAACACGGATACTGGTTCAAAAGACTTGTGTTTATAAATACACCAGAGCAGGCCAACATTCCTAATGAAGCAGAGATCAGAAGTGCCACAAACCAACAGAAATGCCTTTGGCAGTACCTCATTCAATCACATTTCAGAAATGTTCTGATGATCACTTACTGGAAGTACCTTCCAAGATCCATGGCACACTCAACCTTACAGACAACAGCAGCAAATTTTATGCTGATGTTACATTTGAAATGGAAACTTTTGACTAAGCAGTTCACCTTTTGTCAACCATGCCATATTCCGTAGCTGGCCAAGTTGGCTGACTGTCGCCTGCCAATTTAACCAACAGGAAACAGGTAGAAAGAAAGATAGTACAGTTGTAGAGCAGGCTGCCAGCACAAATCATTCTTCCAGCTTTTTTAGAAGCTCCCCCTAAGACCTTCATCAGCAGTATTTTAGCAAGAGAACGCACGTCTGCTGTGGATGGACAACAGGGATAAGTGATTTAGATAATGTCATTAAATGATCTTTAAAGTTGTCACATCAAGGACCAGAGCGGGATTAACAACATTTGGCGCATAAAACCACTCGCATTACGTATGTCATGTCAGCGATGTGAAAGTCAAATATTAACTTTAAGGTCTGTGGATACAAACTCTTTTTTCCAGTGATGTCAAACCTCGTGAGAGCTGCAGACATTCTGGAAGTAACATTACATTTAGTTCAAGGACAGAGCTGAGTGTGGCTCAGAAGACTGTCACTTCTCCAAATGATACAAACAGAATGAATATCAGCACAGACTATTAGGAAGGATATTTCACAGAATCATAGGATCACAGAATAGTTTTGAGTCGGAAGGGACCTTGGAACCTCATCTTGGTCCAACGCCTCCTGCAATGAGCAGGGGCATCTTCAACTAGATCAGGTTGTTCAGAACCACATCCAGCCTGGCCCTGAATGCCTCCAGGGATGGTGCATCCACCACCTCTGTAGGCAACCTGTGCCAGTGTTTTACTATCCTCACTGTAAAGAATGAGACCTCTTATTACCAGGATCTGGAATGATTTGAGCAAAATACTACTGAATACAACACATGAAGCCAGACAGATGACTGAGCATAGCCAGTGGCTCAGGATTGTTTATTCCTCAAAACCAAAGGTTACAATGGTAATCTTGAAGTAACTTCTACAAAACCTTGACATTTGACTTCACCATTCCAAATCATTATTTTCTCTTATATAAAATTGATATCTTCATAAAGGTATAAGACTTGTATTGCAAGTATTAGTATTTCTTTGAAAGTACACATGAAGAAATGAGATTCTAGTTGCTGGCAAAGGAAATTGTTTATTTAAGCTTTTATGGAGCCACAGGTCATTTATTTCCTTAACTTTCCTTCTAGCCTGAAGTAACTACTGTATCTTTAAGTAGAACTGGCATTTTCAAACACATGGCCTTAGCAATGGCATTTAAACTAATGTGGGGATAATTACTGACATTTAGAGCACTGTAGGGAGAGCATGCAGAAAGGAGCAAGCAAGCATTTGAGCTACACTGATGCCCAGTACTTCAACAACATTATTAGTGTCAGGACAAGGCTGTATTAAGTCTGGTACTCCACATCCATTCCAAGTTTGTAGACACTCAGGGAGCACTTATCTTCTGGTAAATAAGAACTCAACCACTGTTCAAATTACTTGAGGATGCATATTATAAACTTGATTCTGGCACTGTTGAGGATTACAGATACAAATGAGAGTGCGGACTGCTCAAAGGAGTAAGAGAGCTTTGCAAGCCCTGGTGTTTCCACTCTGAACTACCTAATGACTGAAAATACTCCTGACCAGGCTGTCAAAGGAGTATTTTATGTTAACAATAAAGAATTATTTCTGCCTTTTCCACTTTGAAATTTCCCTGGACATCCCCCAGTAAAACCTGTGCCATCAGTTGTGACGGCTGTTCGAAAAATACCTGCTGAAATGATCATAAATAGCTGAAATCCACCTAAGCTGCTCCAGAGACAGCAATTTCTGCTGGGCACAAAGGTGGAAGTTCTTGCAAACACCAGGACTGTGTCACTGCATTTCCCACCCTCACCACTTCGGAAAACTACACCAGCAGTGGCTGTCATTTCCAGCTCATCTCAGGCTCTGTTCCTCTCTATGCACATTCTGCCTTTCTTTACACTGCTTTTTATTTATGCTATTCTACCCATTAAATAAACACCTTCGTCCCCTTCCTCCCCCCCAAGAAAATCCCTCCACAGCATACTGAACTCTCTGAGAACATTTCAGAAGCAATTCCCTATTCTTAGTACCCAGGAGATCCTGTTCAAGTTATCCCACATACTGCAAGGCAACAAGCATCTCTGAGACAGAGACCTTATCATTTTTACCTTCCCCCATCATAACATGCACCAAGTTTGCTACTTGTGGGTGTTCTGGTGCATGAAGCCAAATCCTTTTACTGCCTGAGAACTGACAAGTCTTCCAGGGCTCCAAAAAAAGCCCGGAAAGGCAGAACTCTTCATTCTCCCTGCTACTCAAGTCAACCAGCCTGCTATGTGATTTTCACCTTCATTTGGCAGTGACATCTCCAGCAAACACTTCCAAGGACTGTTTATCTACAATGGCATTTTAAAATGTTAAGTATCTGAGCCGTTTCTCTCTGAACAGACATATATTTCAGACTTGCTATCAGGAATATAATCATTTTCAAGGTCCAATTATCTCAAAGCTTGTTCTTTTGGAGGAAGCAAAAACGTAAAGGATGTTAGTGAGGACAAAACTTTGCCAAAGCTTATCAAAATGCCCATAAAAGATGCTTCCTTTTCTCACTCAGAACTAGAAGAAGCAACAAGCACTGTGCTTTGGGCAGGGTGCACTGCTCCTCCAGCGCTTTTACACATACAAGACATATAAGGGTGGGACTACAAGAAGGTTCTTGGGAAAGGCTCTATAAATAAGAAAGTGGCAGCAGGATGGTGGGAAGAAGGAGGACTCCACAGCACACTGACTTTTATGGTAATTTCTCACAGGCTTCTCAGCAAAAGCCAGTTTTTAAGATAAACTGCCTTTCTGCAAATCTCTTTCACCACTGTTAAAACCCAACAAGCAAACAGTCGCTGTGCCCAACACCACCCACAAACACAATCCCTACAAACTAGAAGAACACCTTCTCTGTTCTTGCAGGGATGTGGCAGCCCTCACAACGCAGAAAGAGCCAGTGAGGTACATTTTTCTGCTGTTGGTCATGCATCCAGCCTTTGGAGCATACAGATCTTGCCCTCTCTGATCCCACACTACTATTTAGGGCTGAGAACTTCAGTGGGAATATCTGCTTGCATGGGCCTCTTTACCACACAGAATCACAGAATGCTTTGGGTTGGAAAGGACCTTAAGATCATCCAGTTCCAACCCCCTGCCATGGGCATCTCGGTGAAGAGGCAGAGATTCACCCATGCTGGAGGATCACCCTACAGGCATGCTCAGAAGGGTGACTGGATGGTAACCACACTCTGCCTAAGAGCCAACCTCCCCAGCAAATGCTACCGGCACAACGTGCTCAGTACACCACTGGACATGCTCTGCTGTCTGAACGGGCTGGCTGGAGACAGAGGCTGGTGGGACAGCCATGTGCAGAACACACACAGGAAAAGCTTGGGCTGGCTCAGCCAAACTCAGCAACTGCTCATCAGACAAGAGACAAAACATACTCTTTAAATTAGCATCTCATGTTAAGGTTTGCTTACTGGCTTAAGGGCAATACACAAGTTGGAGAACTGAACGTTTGGGACAGTAGTAAATCCACTTAAATTTGCTGGTTTCCTTTGTTTATCTTGCGAGAAGTACTTGCAAATTGCACATTTCATAATAAATATCTGATTAATTGGAAAATAAATCTCTGTGTTTAGTTTCTCCTGGTTGTTTACAAGTCTACTCCTCTTTTGAGCAAGTGCAACAAAAACTTCAACAAAAACACTAACCATACACAGACGTTTCCTTTGGAACTTTCCACCAACCTTAGCCAGGCCAAGTCTGGCTTTATTTATTGCCTAACTTTTCGAAGAGGTAAATACGTATTATCCAGGAAATAACACAGAGTTGTTTTCTCCTGACTTCATCCACATGGATAAAACTCTTGGGGAAGACTTAATCTCTGGGGAAAAAAAACGAGTCTTCTGATGTCCCAACACAATAAACTGCCTAGAGGAAGAGGAAGGTGCGTGAACACGCGACATGGATGTGTTCAACTCCCACAACTTCCGAGCGCCTGCTCTTCCTGAGCTCTAAAACCATTTGACAGTATGTTTACATATCCAAAACAATCTTTTCCCATGGAATTTCACCAATTTTATATGCTCTGGGAAATGAAGAGCTGGAACACATTCAATACAAGCAAATACACACAGTAGAACAAGCTGAGGGCTCAAATAGCTAAGATTTCTAGACATGATACATAATAGAAGGCAATAGTAATCTGTTTACTATTGTTCTATATGCAAAATGCAAGAGTATGCTTTATAACCAGAAATATATATTGAAACTAAGGGAAAAGCTGATATAAATGAAAAGAGGAAAAAGCAAAACTTGCATTAACTGGAAGAATGTTCAGCTCTTGGGAGGATATTATTTGATTATATACGATTATATGGAAATGCTGGGCGAGTTCCAAGGTTTCTCTCCAGCAGTATACACCACTACACCTTCCAACTGATTATTTACTGAATTCCTTTCAGGTAGGCTTTTAAAAAAGGAATCTCATCCTAAGCTTCCACTGGTTTCCAAATGCCTAGTGAGCAGTGGTGTAACAGCCAACACAATAGCATTTCACTGGCTACTATTAAAGAAGCTTTTTACATTTGGCTTGAGGCTTTAAATAGTAAACAGACATTAGAGACTGCTAAAAATTGGATTATTTGCATTGCAGTGGCACAAGATGCCCAGTCACAGGGCAGGATCCCAGTTTCCCAAGCATAGCATTAGTTTAAGGCTGAGACTGGAAGGGAGCAGAGCAGCACTCCTATAGTATTTGTTGTGCAGCCTTGAACATCACAACCTGACAGAGGGGGATCCTGGCCCATCCGCCAAGGTTATGACCTGCCATTTCTGAAGGAACTAGCTCTTCACAGCAAAGGGGACCTTGGTTTAGTGTTTCAGCTGAAGGACAGAACCCCTACTAGGGACAGGCTTAGTCTTACTTCTGCTGTGTAAAGGTTAGCTATGCATTTCCAATGACTGCATTAAAGCCCCTGGAATTTTACAGTGCATGACACCACATCAGAGCATTGCACTGAGAATAGACCCAAGTATCAAAGTGGACCTTACAAAACAAGATTTCTCTGTGACTTTTATTAAAAACACTCTAAAGTGTCAATGTCAAACTCTTCAGTGTTGTACGATAAAACAACTCCTCATCGCTTCGCTGCATATTTCCACAAAGCAAACAGCACAGCTCAGCACGTGCCAAATGCCAGGTAGCAGCTAACACAAAATAATGGAGTACCTCCATTGACTCATGCTGAATTTAAAGGGGAGATCTGCAAAGTATTTTCTACCTATCGAAGCACCTAGTAATAGCACACTAATATTCAACTCAGAAAGCAAAGGATTTGAATTATTTTTGCTCTAGCTCTCATAGATTCATCTATAAAACCCTTACTGTGTCCTTAAAACAAGGACACAGTAAAATCTGCCACAATAGCTGTATTCTGTAAACACCTTGAAGAACTTCAGTTTCATTCATTCAACTGCAGCCCTGAATGTCCTCACTTCCACTTGTCCAAGTTAAGTAGTCCTTTTAAATGGATATTTGTGTTTAAAATATAAAGACCTTACAACGTTAAGGCAAGTAGAAAGCATGTAGAGACATTTTAGATAGCCATTCTTTGATGTGTTAATTACAAATGCTGTAGGTTTCATGAGAACACAGGGTTTCTTTCCCAGAACTTTCAATCAGCCTCTTGCAAAGTAATGCCAATGAACTTGACAAGACATTACATTTCTGTCAGCTTTTAATGACAGAAATTAATTCTCATTAATTACTCCAATCAATCACAAAGGAGAAAGTCAACTTTTCTACCTAATAACTCAACTGTTCTTCACTGAACACAGAGATTGCAGCATTGGTCTGTATGTGCTGAGAAGCTTTCGAAGTGAAACGCCTGCCTCCAAAGACACGAAAGCTCACACAAACCACAGATCTCGCAGCGAGAGCTATGACCTACACGTCAGGACATGGGACAGAATTAGGATTTGATTTTTGGAATGATTCTGTCCCAAACTGACATGAAAAGGTACCAATGCAGCAAGATGTACCTCAGTCACACAAATCCTCTCCCAGTCCTCCACAGTTCAATTCCTGGCTTTCCCTTTCATCAGTTTTCCTCTCCCTACCCATGCTAACTACCAGGTCATTCATCCTAAAACTAAGCAAGTACACTCATTGAGTTGTTCCAGGGTTTTCCATCAGTCGATGCAGTGGCTGCATCCTGAGCTCTGGAAGTCGTATCAGCTCACGCAGCAAACGAGACTGCTTCTTTAACCACATGATGAAGTAATTTTCCCTCCACGCTAACACAGAATGAATCATGACCGAGATTTAAACCTAAGAGTATTCATTCCATTTTCAAGAATGTTTAAACAATTCTATGTGCCAACACAACCGAAAAGACCACAAGTTCATTCATATCTCCAATGCTTTCTCTATTTCTCCAAAGACAATACCAGCAAAGTTCCAATTACCGCATTTCCCACTATAGCTCTACTTGTATTTTAAAACTGTTGAGTTCTAGCTTGGTTTTGTTTAAAGCTCTAGCATTACTTCGCTGGACAAAGCCTTCGTATCTATGATACCTTGAGGACTCAAAGGGCATAACTTCAGCACAATTTACTGTCAAATGCAGCTCCATATCAAATGCCACCTCTGCAACCCTTTCACTTCGCTGCAAACAACACTTCTGCAACAGCAGTTTGTGTCTTTTGCAGTTATCCCAACTCTGCTTTTCACAAGAGAGCAAAGCATTACATGCTGAAACCACCCACTTGCAGCACTGTGTGCAGTTCTGGCGTCCTCAACATCAAAAGGACATGGAACTGTTGGAACAAGTCCAGAGAAGAGCCACGAGGATGATCAGAGGATGGAGCACCTCCCACATGAAGACAGGCTGAGAAAGTTGGGGCTGCTCAGCCTGGAGAAGAGAAGGCTGCGTGGAGACCTCAGAGCAGCTTCC
>JAOEHY010008295.1:0-15111 GCA_025447955.1 Psilopsiagon aurifrons | reverse complement strand
GTAAGGGTGGTGAGGCACTGGAATGGGTTGCCCAGGGAAGTTGTGAATGCTCCATTGCTGACGGTGTTCAAGGCCAGTTTTGACAGAGCCTTGGGTGGCATGGTTTAGTGTGAGGTGTCCCTGGCCATGGCAGGGGGGTTGGAACCAGATGGTCTTAAGGTCCTTTCCAACCCTCACTATTCTATGATTCTGTGATTCTATTAAACAGTGGCAATTTGTTTAATACTTCTTCCTTGTTAACATGATTCTTAGGGTTGTGTAGAACAGCGGCTAAAGTGTCTTTCTGTCATTGCTATGGAGATGATGTAGCTGTGCAAACATAGACTTCTGAAGGGTGCTATCAGTCTAGAAACTGTAGTCATACAAAATTGGCATTACAGGCATCTCTGAAATGATTAAAAATTATCTGCTGGGAGGTCTCAAAATACCATGCTAGGTAAGCAAGGCATGGTCTATTATGAAGGGGAATGTATTTTTATCTGATCTGCTGATAGCTTACAAAAAACTCTGTCCTTGGAAGCTTTCAAGACAGGTTTTACACAAAGCCACAGGGGTTTGGCATAGCTTTGGAGAAAGTTCTGCTTGCAGCAGTAAGCTGGACTTGAAACATCCAATGTTTCCTTACAACCTTTCTGCAGTAGAGATGGTAAAAAATAATCTTAGTCAAGCAAACCTTTCTGCATGTCTGCTTTGTATACCAACATTAAAGCTTAACAGTTTGTCTTGAGGCTGCTACAACACCCTGCAACATAGCATCCAAGAGTGCTATGAAAGCACTCCATGGTGCAAGACATTCACAAGAATTCAAATGTCAATCCTGTCTTCCAGAAGAGGAAAAAAGGAGGATACAGACAACTGCAGGGTGTTAAGCCTTATCACAACTCCTGGGAAAGCAACAGAGCAACTAATCCTGGAAACCATTTCCAGACAAATGAAGGACAAGATGGTGATCAGGAATAGTTAGCATTGAACTACAAAGTGGAAATTACGCTTAACTAAGCTGGTAGTTTCTACAGTGAGATAAGGGAAGAGTCCTCAGTGGTGTTTACCTCCACTTTTGTGAAGCTTTTGACACTGTCTCCTATAACATCCTCATTGACAACACGACAAAATACATGTTGGATATTTGGACAAAAAAGTGCTTTGAAAACTGGCTGAATGGCTGGGCCCAGAGGGTCTAAAGAAGAGAATGCTCAAAAGGGATCTTATCAGTGTGGGTAAATACATGATACAGGTGGGGAAGGAAGAGGAGGGAGCCAGAAGTTCTACAAGAACTGCCCAATGACAGGACAAGAGGCTACAGGCACAAGCTGAAACACATGAAATTCCATCTGAACACAAGAAATATGTTGGATTTTTTTCTTCTTTTAATGTAGAGGTGGGAAACACTGGAATGGTTTTCCCAGAGAGGTTATAGTTTCCATCCTTGAAGATTTTCAAAACCCAGCTGTAAATGGTCCTGGGCAACCCGCTCCAAATTGTCCTGCTTCAGCATTGAAGTTGGAACAAGCTATTCTCAAGAGCTTGATAGATCACAACGGTACTTTCTGCCTCCTGAAATTCTGACCCTATATGTACAAAGCCCCATGTGACTAGCAGGATCTCCAAGATGACTAGATTTATCCTTACTGCCATGGGCAATTACATGAGTGTGGACCATAATAAAAACAACATGGTGCACAGGCAAATAAAAGATAAGGACAGCCTAGAATAAAAGTTTGATTTAGGTTTGTTCTTGATTTATAAGCAGATTCTGGTTTCCTGTACCTCACTGACGAACAAGCTAGAAAAATCTTGAGCTGAACGAAAAGAAACAGCATATTGTGTCAGTACTGTTTAAGGAACAAGGATGGGAAGAACATAATATAGTGTCAATATTCTGGCAAGCAGAAGTGAATTTTGCATTTTGACTTATGAATATTAGATTGAAATGGTCTAGGCATTTGCCCAGATTGAGACCAGATGTTCCTCTACTTAACAGATCTCTGTATCATTCAGCAGTAGAACTCAAATGTAAAGTTCTCCCAGAAAATGTTATGTCTCTGCTACATTTGTTAGTGGGAGGTGTCAGACCAATTTACCTGGTTGTCTGAATACGTTCAGAAGTTCTTGTCTCAGTTATCTCCACATCTTTATTGGTAAAGGATACCTTCAGTTTCTGAACTCTTCCATTTTCATATCCTCAATTCATAGCTCAAAACTTGTCATCATGTGCTTTGTTGTTGTCTGCATGATCTACAAATGCTATCCATCACATGCTGCTGTTTCAGCTTCACACAACACTTACGTTGCTTGCCTGCCAACACTCATCCCATGTGAAAACAAGCAAGAAATTGAGCTATTTTTTCTGAGATGCTCTGTAAGTGGTAATAATGGCAATTATAGGATAATCAGACAATTATGGAAGTAAATAGTTTTGTCTTTAATCAGGTTTCATTAGCTAGTGACATTGATTTGTCATGCCAATAAACGTAAAAAATATGGCACTATTGCGATAAAGTACTTCTGCTAACTGCTCAGCATTAGAAGTTACTGTTAATGAGTCATGTATGCCTTTTTGTACTGCCATTTCATGTTTCTAAATTGGTAGGATATATACGGTTTCTGATTAAATTCTGTTGTGATCTTAATGAAGGGGTCCATTTGTAGTTCTAGGGCTGTGTTGTGCTGGAAATGCTGATGGTTCATTTGAGTAAATGGAAATGGCTAGCCATGAAAGCAGAGAACTGAACTGCAAAAGAGAATGTTCTATTTTTCGCTTGAAGATTCAGGTGTCAGCTCAGGCTCAATTTTCGTGACTGATGTGGTTCTGAAAGACCATGTCTGAAGATTCAGAGGAATGGCTTAGAGTGTAGTACAACCCTTTATGTTTTGTGTGAAAGTAAGACTGAATTTTAGTTGTAGTTTTCATCTCAAAGCTAATATGGTTTCTTTCTGTTTCACAATCACACCATAGTTCTCTCCGAGCTTTCTCAAAAAAGTGTTTTATTTGCATTATTCACTGAAAAATGAGAAAAATATCAAACACCATAAGAAAATGGAAAGGAAAGGGAGTCAAGGAAACGGTATCAGTACCTGCAGAGATTGGAAAAATGGCCTCTTCTTCCCTCTCAGCTGTGTATAGCACGTGTCTTTTTTACCCTTTTTTTATCTATCCCCAGAAGCAGCAGCTATTTTCAGGGAGCAGACTTGTTCTCTTAAGCATACTACTGCCCTGGCTTACCTCTGTCAACATACTGTGGAGAAATACCAGTATTCTGGGGAATCTCTAGCTGAGGATTCACATCCTCCTTAAAATAATACACGAAAAGTTAATGTGTTGGGGATTTTTTTTTAATTTTACAATGAGGCTTTTGCAACAACAAACATTGTTGTGTCAGATCTGAAACACCTTTAGTTTCTTTATGTGCTTTTGGAAAATATTTTTAAGTGCTGTACATTCACAATTTTTATGACGTTTAGGTATGATTGAAAGGTTTGTCTTCCTCCCACCTGCCTGCATGCTTCAGGATTAACAGGTGAGATGACCCCTGAGAAACGTTAATGTTTCAAAGAAGAGGAAAACCTCGCAGTTTTCAGCTGGAACTAGCCTGCAAATGCTTAATGCATTATTGAAAAATAAATCACTTGGCTTTGTTGTGTGTTCAAACTAGGCAAGTGCACACAATGTCATAAACTTACACCTATAGGCCAACATGAAAACTACTCATAAAATGTGTCCTCCATGCCACCAACACAACATGGTAAGAGAATCTGAAGGGTTTTTTTAATTAGTGGCCCTTGTAGTTACATTCTTTTCAAAACACTTAGATAAATCTGTTAAATTTTGTGTAACAGCAGCAATAATGTACCTAGCCTCTGTTGGAAGGAAGAATGGGGAGTGGGGGAAGGGATTACAGGTGGCTAAATGCTGTAATTTGTATGAAAGACTAAGACACAATCAAGGGTTTATAGGGAAGAGAGGAGCTACCATGAGGAGACCACAGTGGGAACTAATTGTATCTCCAGTACCTAATGGGGAGTTACAGTGAAAAAAGAGCCAGGCTCTTCTCAGGGGCAAATAGTAAAAGAACAAGAGTTAACAGTCCCAAGTTGTAACAAGAGAAATTCCAGTAGAACATAAAATGCTTCCTTGTAAGATTAGCACAGTAGTGAAACAGCTGCCCAGGAAAAACTGTTCTCCAAAATGTTCAGGACTTATCCGGACAAGGCTCTGAGCTACATGAGTTAGCTCTGAAGTCAGCCCTGCTCCAAGAAGGTGATTATAATTTTCCATTACAGAGGCACAAAAAGATTCTATGAGATTCTATAGCAAAACAACTTCAGGCACTGTTTTGCTCTCCCCTTTTCATTCTCACTACCTTCTTTTTTAACCCTCACCTTTCCTTTACACATAGTTGCAGGAGTCACTGCCTGTAGCTAGAGTAATCTACTCTCATTCAGCTGAGAAAGGAGTTATGAGGCCTTGACTTCAACCAAACAAGGGAACAGATAGACTCATCAGACTTGGGTCACTCTGATGCCTCCTGCTCCACTTCCCTTCCTATCCCTCTTTTGCACTATTCCTGCCTGCAAAGAAAAGTATGTGTACCACTGAAAGTGACTTGTAAAAGCACATTTCCAAGTCCTGTAACACTCATGGGGCTTTGTAATTTGAAAGTAATTATAATACTGCGTTGTTTTGTCTATTATACTAGTGACACTGGGACATGGTTTTTCAAAGTAAATCTTTCTTAAGTGTTATTTACACTTAATAAGGAAAAGAGTTTGCAGTACATTCTGATCACAGAGAATCTAGCAGTATGCACAGTACTTGAAGTTACTGATTATAGAACACAGACAGATTGTCCTCTAATTAGACTGAGTTCAATCCATATGAATTGGGCAACTTACAATGTTATTGACAATATGTTGAAATGACAGCATATATATATTATGTAAGTAGTACGTGTGGAACACTTTACAAGCAAAGGAGAGTGTCTGCTGGATTATTTTCTCTAAGGCGGTTATTTATTCCTCATTGTAAACATAGAATCATAGAATAGTTAGGGTTGGAAAGGACCTTAAAATCCTCTAGTTCCAACCCCCCTGCCATGGGCAGGGACACCTCACACTAAACCATGCCACACAAGGCTCTGTCCAACCTGGCCTTGAACACTGCCAGGGATGGAGCATCTACCACTTCCTTGGGCAACCTGTTCCAGCGCCTCAGCACCCTTACAGTAAAGAACTTCTTCCTTATATTCAACCTGAACTTCCCCTGTTTAAGTTTGAACCCATTACTCCTTGTATCCTTTATAACAGTAACTTCTAAGTGAAGGAAGTTTCTCTTGATTATTTACAATAAAATCTGCATGTGGTAAATTAATTTATGAATTAATATTAATTTTAAAATAAATCCTGTAACAAATTGTTTATGACAAACTTCTTCAAACTAGCTCTGTAGTGAAAACATGGCGTCTTGGGTAGTATTCTTGTCTATACATTGGAGCATTTCAACCCCTATTAAAAGTCGGAGTTTAAAAAGGCTATAAACCTAATTCTGCCCATAAGAAGGCCCCCAGAGGATGCCCTGCAAAACCAATCTTAACCAAAATTGTGAAACGCTAACAATGTCTGAAAAGGGATAGTTGGTGCTGAGAACAAGAAATACATGTGAGAATCATAGAATAATAGAATCATAGAAGAGTTTGGGTTGGAAAAGACCTTAATATCATCTAGTTCCAACCCCCCTGCCATGGGCAGGGACACCTCCTACCAAACCATGCCACCCAAGGCTCTGTCCAACCCGGCCTTGAACACTGCCAGCGATGATGGAGCATTCACACTGCCCTGTAGAGGACCTTGGGAACACAAAGTGGCCCTCTTAACACTACCTCCCTAATCCTACAAGCACTGCAAGTGTAAAATGCACACTATGCCTTTTAGAGGCATATTGAGTATTTAGGCTATTTTGATGCTCCTTTGTGGTTCAAGTAACAGGAGAATCCCTGAGAAGGCTTTTAATGCTTTTGCCTTAAGATTAGGATCAAGGCAGAAGTGTCCTGCTTTCTCTTTCTGCAGTGCTTATCTGTTGCTCATTTAAGATAGTGTTTTGTTTAGTTACTGCCTTTCAGTTTCTTTCTCACCCTCTGTCCTGAGCTCCTGATCATCTTTTCCTGTCAATGTGAAGGAAAAGCTTTAAACTTACATCTGTTCCAGATGTCAACCATCATTTTGTCATTGCTATTTTAATGCAGAGCTTTGAAGATCAGTGGCTTGTGTTCAGCCCTGGAGTCCATGACAGACATTCTTATTCGCTGGAGAAGTTTATTCTTATTCTTGAGAAGTTTAGGCTCAGACTTTGTGGTAGTTACTCAGATTCGCTGGATTGCTGAAGAAAGTCAATTGGACCTGGCCTGCAAGCTCTTTGCATATCTTTTTCACCAACGCTGACCTAATAGACCTTATGTATGATGAACTCACTGGTGCTTTCAAAACTTTAGAGGTAGGTACCACCTTTGAAACCTAAATTTGCTTTTTGATCAGTGTGATTTGAAGATACTCAGCACTGCAGTAGTCACTCTTAGCTCTTTATGTGATGGAGAAACTTGCAATATGGTTTTGATGTGAAGAAAAGCACAAGACAGTTTCCTAGGGCTAAATGTGACTGAAAGCCAACCATCACCCCAGTACTGTGACATTAACAGTACCAGCAAGGACTTAACCTTGCAACACTGAAGTGAGCAGGCACTTGCAGTAAGAACGCAGGGCAGCCACTGTTGAAGAGACTTATATTTCACTGTCATTAGGTGAGATGACGCAGAAAGCGCAGTACACAGCAGTGTTTAAAATACCTTTCAAACTCACTAATGAGCTGTTCTCTTCAAGTTTTTCTTCCTGCTTCTTGTCCAATACTTTCTATCAAGCAAAAAATGACCCATTCTCAGTAAAGGCAGGTAGACCCTTGTGATTTCTTTTCTTCTGTGTGTGTGTGTGTCTTTTTTAAAACAAAGCGTTTGGGTTTTTTTTCATTCTTTATTATTATTCTATATTAAAGTGATTAAAGACTCATGCAGTGAGCAGAGAAGTGTATGGTCTGAAGTGCTGTCAAAGTGTGCAACATACAAAGCAGGTCTTTCCTCTTTCTGTTATAGTCAGCTCAGCGATTATAGCCAGCAAAGGAGAAGATGAAAACATAATTTGAGTATCTCTATATAAATGCAGGGGGCTGAGGAAAAATTCTGTTAGAATTCCATACCTGAAAGTCTTCAAATCACACAAGTGTTAGTAGAAACAGACTTCTAGAGGTTTTTCTGCTCCAAGCCATTATTGAACAAGTAGATGATCTAGCTATGAACTGATCCCTTGAAAACTGCAGCAATATTTGACAGATAAAATTCTAGCTGTTTTGTGAGGAAAGTTGTTCATCCTAATTCCAGGAAAATGAAAGGAAAGTGCTTTAAAACAACAGTGATCAAGTTCACTGCAAGCAGTATATTTACTGCTGAATTACAGTTTAATTTTCTACATAGATGCCCTATGATACAATCCCTAGACCATCATTAGAAAATGGAAGTGCTGTGCAGTTTTTGTGAAGGGAAAAACACTAGAAATAAGTGTCTAAAACTTTAAATTCAAAAAATACTGGCAAAATACATCTTCAAGTATGCTTTATTTGCAGGTGCTTAAAAAGATTTTTAGGCAAAAAACTAGTCAATCTCATCCAACACATGATGGAACATGATTTGATGCCTAACGGCAGACTGGAAAATGGGTAGATAGGACTGATGATGCAGTTTTTCTGTAATTACATGTGATTAAATGGTCAACATTCATATAGTAAAAAGACTTTACACATATGAAGAATTATAATCAGTTAATATTTTAACAATAAGAAGGAGATATTGTAAGAAGAAGTGGTGTAAGGGGAGGGGGAAGCTACAGACATCTTAGAAATATCAGAAGCCATTGACTTTTTTTTTTTCATAGACATTAGCTTGTTCCTGCAAGTCACTGCACTCTTGAGAACTGTTTTTGCAATTTAAAACATACCTAAAACATCACCAAAAGAAAACACTAATTCCTATTTGATTATTTTTTATTATTATTTTGTATTAAGAGTCTTGCAAAGAACTTAAGTATGGCACGGCCAAGAAACATCTATTAGCCACCATTTCAGAGACTCTGCATTCATCACATTTAAATACTAGGTGTCTGGTTTCAGAAGATCTCATGCAAAATCCACCTATAAAAACTCACCACAGAACATTTTCAAGGATAAAAAGCTAATTTTTTTAAAGCTCTGATAGACATCCATTTGTGAAGGTGAATTTTAAAACTAATGGTCCACATTTTCCAGAGGACATTCAAAAAGATAGCTTTTGAACTTTCTATAAATGCCCAGCTCTTATCTACAGTTTGCATGGAATATTTACCAAAGCTATAACTTCAGACAGTTAATGGACTGTATCACTGCCAAGAGTAGTGCCAGAGGCAACAACATTACCTTTCCATAACTGCATAATGAGAACTAAATAATCACAAAACAAATCCCTATTATGAAATGATATCTTTTTCTCATATACAATATATATATTCATTTATATTGAATATAAGTCCAGTAATAGTATCACAGTAATGTGCTGTAGTGGTCTTCCATAGTGAGAAAACTGCCCTAATCACCTTTAACATGCAAAGCTTGGAAGAACCAGAGATTCACAGTAAGTAGTACAATTTGTATATGCATCTTCTGCCATCCTAAGGTTAACCATAACAGTCAAGACTGTTACTTATTTTCCTACTTGTTTGACAAAAGCTACAGTTCTGTATACTGTACATTCACAGTGGGATCCCAGCCCCCTGTACTTTTCTGCAAGAAGAATCAGGTTACCACTTTCCATCCAGGTAAACATTCTAGTACTTCGTATAACAATCTTGTAAAAAGTTGCTTCTAGCTTGAAGTTCAGCAGTTCAGCACTTCATAAAATTCTCCTTTTCATCTCTGAAAGGCTTCTTCTAGCGCATTTTGTAGTCATTAGATACTGACATTTCACATAGCTGTCCTTTAAAATCCAAGTCTACTGTGAAATCCAGGTCACGCTGCAAAAAGATTTAAATGTAACACGAAGTAAGACCGTAAGTTTAGTGTATGAATTCAGTTATCATTGCTTGAGTTGACCTTCAGATTTAAGAGATACCTACTGTGGTTTCCAACTTCCTTCAGTTTTAAATGTTGCTAACACTGGAAAAGCAGGGTATAGGATGTGTAATAGCATTCACCATATAATCACGTCTAGGGCATATTTGTGTATTTTTCTTAACGTCCTGGTTACAGCTAGGAGGCTTCTGAAATATTGTGCTGTCATACATATTCTACAACAATTTTTTAAAGGGTATCCCCCATTGAGGTACTCTTAATCTAGTGTAGAGGGCTTTCACACTAGGAATTATTCCAGAATAGATCTAGCAAACTTCCCATTATAGAGAAGCCCTCATTCATTCTTTACTTATAATGACATGTTTTTTTGAAAGAGGCACTACATAGCCCTACAAAACAAACCTGTCTCTCTACAAGCTTTTGAAAGGCTTATGTTTCAGAAGAACAAAGCAGTTACAAATCCTTCTGAACCAAGGTGGTACCTCTGTTTTATGATAACAATCAAGAACACACCAATTTCAGCACCTAGATCTTCATTCAGGTGCTTACTGCTGTGCAAACAAATTTTAAGTATTCTTTTTAATTTTTCCCTCAAGAGCAAATTGATACATTCAACCTGAAAGAAAATGTTCCAGTCCCCCGAGAACAACATAAAGGTGAGAAACGGACTATTTTCTTCTACTTTCACAGCAAGAGGTAGCTTCAGAAGTAAATGTGTTTGGTTTCATGCCAAGTTTATTTTCTTATTTATTTATTTCTTCCCTTGCATCAACACTACTATGAAAGCCATATCCAATCTGTATTTGGTACAAAAAAGATAAATCAGTGTGAAAAAAGAAGGCAATGAAATGTTAAGATTTGATGCAGTCAATCAATGCAATATTTAAACAATTGCAACAACTGCATAGACAGACTCCAACCAGGTTATTTTAATGGCTGTATGCTGCAATAGAAAATTAAGGAATTCTGCTCAAGGTTTTTTGGCAGAAAATGATGCCACTGTTTCTCCAAGAAGTCATACTTCTCATGTCTTGCTCTTCTATACAGGCATGAGTTGTCCATCAGACCATGTCTCATAGTCTCCTTGCAAGTTGCAAGAAGCACTGAATAACTGACATGGTGAGGGATTCAGTTCAGCCCATGGCAGAGAAATTTAGGAAGTTATCAACGGTCATGATAGCATGATATCCATCATGCTTTAGCTTTAGTCTTAAAACATCTGCATTTTCTGTGGAAATCTTCAATTTTGAAATTACCATGTCACTTGATGAGGGAGCTCAAGAATATTTGATCAGGGAGTTCACACAGGTGTTCAGCTGAAATCTCTTACATAATTTCCTAAAGGAGAGTTCTTGGGCACTGAGTGGGAATTAAGGCTATAGATGCAGAGCTGAAGTACTAGCTCTTGATCATCCTGTGGTGGAAGAAGGGATCCTACCATTGATTTTAGTGGCAGTATTGAAGGGACCTTTGCCTACTTGTGTCATAAAATGTGAGTCAAGCTGATTGCAGATGGCAGCTGACTTGGTGAGGCTCTTCCTTCCCATGCTAGCTTGTTTGCAGGCTGAGTTCTG
Organism: Psilopsiagon aurifrons; assembly: GCA_025447955.1. Classification (NCBI taxonomy): domain Eukaryota; kingdom Metazoa; phylum Chordata; class Aves; order Psittaciformes; family Psittacidae; genus Psilopsiagon; species Psilopsiagon aurifrons. The sequence goes on along the minus strand of JAOEHY010008295.1, from coordinate 4,398 downwards.
TAACATTAGCACTACATTATCATTGTTGTCACCAGCTTTGGTGGAGTTTTGACTACAGCTCTTACTAATAATACAAATTTAGAGCCTTCAGAGTGCTTATTGTTTTATTTAATGCATTTCATTTACTGCTGATTATAGTTTGTGATCAACAGAGTTGGAATTAGAATCAGTGATGCTTACTCACCACATTTTTTTCATTTGGTTTCATGGATATAGACCCATAGATTTCTTCTCCACGTCTCACAGTTAAATAGTCCTCTAAGTAGAAGACAGTTTGCTTCCAGTGAGTATAGGGAGCATCAGGTGCTGAAAAACATGTATGTTTATTATTTCTAGAAATTTCGTCTTTGTCTTACAAATTAAATTGTGAGAAAAAATTTTGAAAAGCCTCTGTTATAGAATGCTTTGACTTAAATACTATATTAACAAACATGCTTTACAACAACACAATTCGATTGACTCTCAGTGGGTTATCTTCTGATTTTTACTGGAATACGTCAGACTCAGCAAGAAGGATTCCACAAAGAGTGTTACTGGGCATGATAGACACTTTTTCTGATGCTCGCCTTTACAGATTCAAATTGGGGAAATGTCTACCACTAAGTGTTTCGAAAGGCAGAAGTCTAAATTAGTAAAAAAAAGAATTACACAAAACCATGACAGAAAGGTTCATAAAAACTATTAATCACAATGACACAGATGAAAGCTTTGACTCAGGATCCTTGAAGAGCAGATTTTATCATTTCCAGGAGAACAGAGGTAGGAAAAGCGCACATGCACTTTGACCTATTTTTGGACTTTTTACAGGCATATATATGCTATGGACTATTTGCCAGAGGTAGACACTGATCTCAATTAATTTCTAGTCTTGCTTAACAAAATCCCCTTGATGATATTCTGCTAGTTCAGGTTTTTATTTTACTCTCTGATTTGAATTCCAAATTTTGAGCTGTGCCTAATAAACTTATATTGGTTATTTCCTTTTCCTAGCATTCTTGCAGTTAAGACCACCTAGGAACCTAAGAACTGTACAAATCCAGAGACTTCCTGACCTGGCAAAGAAGCCTCTGATAAATTCAATTCTGTTTCATTTGTTCCCTCAAGTGCTTTTTTGATGTAGACATGGACCCCTCTTTTCAAATCATACTAATAATGACTTAACGCTGTTTCATGAAACAATGATCATCCCCTTTGGCCATTGAGTGGCACAATACACACTTGATACATGTAAATTTTAGTTGTAACATAAATGTTAAAAAATATTTTTTGCCTTAGAAATTGTGTGGGGAAATCATGAAGCTTTTTTTTTTTAACTGCCAGGACAGGAATTTTTTCCAGTACTTTTTTTCTAAAATTCTAGAATCTGAAGATTGATAAAGAACTTTTGTCAGAAACTGTGCTGGCAAACCGATATCTTCCAAAGGAAAAGTATTTACCAGTTAATTTCTGGCTGTGTGCCTAGACCGTTTTAAGAGATCTTCTTTCAGGACTTCATATCGAGAACGTGCACTCCATTTGCACGCGCCTCTGTAAAATTTCTAAAACTTGTTAGATCAAGACTAAACTGAATTTATATTTCAAATTGTAACAGCTATCTGGTGTACACACATGCACATGTGCACATGCCCTTATGCAGAGCTATCTTCCTCAGAAAAGCCTGACATATATGGAAATTTGCTCTCCATGAACAGTGTGAGTGCACTGCAGGCACCTTAAATCACACATTTCTTCATAATTAAAAAGTGACCTATCAGTGAAGTGGCACTTGCTCATGTCCTACAAACTTAGATATTTTACTGAATTCAGTAAAGCTTTGCCAACAGCTCAGAACCCAAACCAGTCTTCTAGACAGTGGTGTGTATTCCTTCAGGTACAGAAGGCCAAGCGACATGGAGTATCTTCTTCTGCACCCACCTTATGGTGAGCTGAATAGAGGAGTCCTGTCTCCACTCACGCTAATACAAGTCAGGATGACTGGCCAGATCTGCTACAAAGGCATACTTCCGACTCATGTTCAGTCTGCTGCTTACAAGAACCCAACAGTCTTCTCTAACAAAGCTTGTTTCTATCCAGTCAGCCCAAGCAGTAGCATGGAATGGTTATGTCCCACCCGCAGAACTCTGCATTTGGCTTTGCTGAACTTCATAAGGCTCTCAACAGCCCATGATGCACCTGTGTAGGTCTCTCTAAATAGCATCCGTTCTCTCCAGCCTATGCTCCTCCCAGTTTAGGACAATCAACAAATTTGCTGAGAGAGCACTTTATCCCATCATCCAGCTCATTAATAAAGATGTGGAATAACACTGACCTCACTACTGGTCACCTGTGAGTGCTACTTATGATTGGCCACTGGTTTGAATTTGCATATTGACATTTTGAGCCAATTTTTCACCCATGTTATTGTTCACATCTGGTTCTTTTGTCACCAATTTAGCTCTAAGGATGTTATGCAAAGTTGTAAAAAAGGCCTTGCTAAAGTCAAGGTATTACAAGAGCTACTGATCTTTCCTAATCCACACAGGTAGTTGTCTAGAAGGCAACGAGGTTTGTAAGGTATAATTTGCATTGGTAAATCCATACTAGCTGTTCTCAATTACTTTCCTGTCCCTCATACAGCTGGAAGTAGTTTCAGATTTATGCCAGTCTTCCCAGAGATTGAGGTGAGTTGACTGGCCTTCAGTTCTGTTGATAAAGATGAGTGTGATAGCTGTCTTTTTCTGATCATCAAGAACCTTCCTCATCACTATGACCTTTTAAAGATATTAAACATTGACCAGCACCCACAGCATGTTTGGATTCCTCCTGTCTGGTCCTATGGACTTGTCCAAGGTTCTGTAGCCCTGATGTTCTGCCTGGAGCACAACTCTCATGCTTTAAGCCCAGCTGGCAACTCAGAACCATGCAACCACTCACTCACTACCCTGATCCTCCTGAAGGGATGAGGAGGAGAACTGAAAGAATGTAAAACCCACAGGTTGAGATAAGAATAGTCCAGTAACTAAGATATAACACAAACCACTGCTGCTACCACCAATAATAATAATGAGAAGGGAAATAACAAGAGGAGAGAATATAAAAGGGGAAAAGAAAAAGCAAATAATAAACACAAGTGATACACAATACAATTGCTCACCACCTGCCCACTGATACCCAGCCTGAGCCGAGCAGTGATCAGGGCATTCCGGGCAACTACACCCAGTTTCTATACTGGGCATGATGTACTATACTGTTCCATTGCTGCAACCACCCCCACAGGGCATTTGCCACCATCCATGAGTCAGTATAGAGATGAAGCACTGGCCACTTTTCTCGTTCAGCAATGTCCAAGGCCAGCTGGATGGCTTTCACCTCGGCAAACTGACTCGATTCACCCTCTCCCTCAACAGTTTCTGCAACTTGCTGTTGAGGACTCCATACGGCTGCCTTCCATCTACGATGCTTTCCCACAATGCGACAGGATCCATCAGTGAACAAGGCATACTGCTTTTCTCTTTCTGACAGTTTGTTATATGGTGGGGCCTCTTCAGCACACATCACCTCCTCCTCTGGTGGCATTCCAAAACTTTTGACCTCTGGCCAGTGCGTGATGATTTCTAGAATTCCTGGATGACTGGGATTTCCTATCTGAGCTCATTGTGTAGCATTGGTTGCATGTGCAGAGGAGACTCTGCCTTTGAACATCCAGCCCAGCACAGACAACCAGGCTGCCAGGAGGAGCTGTGCTTCAGTGCCAGTCCCTTCCGAAGCAGCCCGAACCCCTTCATAGGCTGCCAGTATCCCTTTTTCGGTTGGGGTATAGCTGGCCTCAGATCCTCTGTATCTGCGACTCCAAAAACCGAGGGGTCGACCTCGAGTCTCTCCTGGAGCTTTCTGCCAGAGGCTCCAGGTAGGACCATTCTCCCCGGCTGCAGTGTACAGTACATTTTTAACATCTGGCCCAGTTCGGACTGGTCCAAGGGCTACTGCATGAACTATCTCTCGTTTGATTTGCTCAAAGGCTTGTTGTTGCTCAGGGCCCTATATAAAATCATTCTTCTTCCCAGTCACATGATAGAGAGGGTTTACAATCAAACTGCAATTCAGGATGAGCATCCTCCAGAACCCCCCCAGCACCCAAGAAAGCTTGTGTTTCTCTCTTATTAGTTGGGGGAGACATTGCTGTTATCTTATTGATCACACCTGTGGGGATCTGTCAACATCCATCTTGCATTTTATTCCCTAAAACTGAATCTCCTGTGCAGATCCCCTGACTTTAGTCCATTTTATGGCAAAACCGCCTTCAGAAAGATTATTTCCTCCCTTTCTCAAAATCTTCTGCTGAATCACCCCACAGGATAATGTCATCAATGTATTGCAGGTGTTCTGGAGCTTGCCTCTGTCCCAGTGCAGTCTGGATCA
>JAOEHY010008290.1:0-11799 GCA_025447955.1 Psilopsiagon aurifrons | reverse complement strand
CCCCACCCCACCCCCCCTCGAAAGGGAAAAGGGAGCAGAAGTGCAACAGGAGTAGCAACAAATAGGATAAAAGGGAATAAGAATGTAAGGGGAAGAAGATAATCCCTCATTTCTTTGATTTGTTTGTTCATTTTGATTACAAATTGATCCAGCTTCCACTAAAATGAATGTCAATCTGTTAGAATTACGTTTACTGAAATTGGGTTCAGTTGTCACTTGCTAAACTACGTTTTTATTTTCAAATACCTTCAGTGTTTATTGGAAGGGAATTTTATGAAATATTTTGTTGATAAATGTTGTTTTAAACTGTTGTGATACAGTCAATTTTAGAATAGTGTTGTCAAGAAATGTTGAACCTTTTGTTTAAATTATTCCATCTTTTAAAAATAATATTCTTTTTGCTGTTAGTTTACTGATTTCTTGATTTTTATACTCAAGCAGCAAACGCTGAAGGATTTAACTTGATTTTTCTGCTTTGATCTCAGTTTTAAATGCCATAGTACCTAGGGTTAGAAACTATGCAAGAGTCTTTACACAAATTCCATGTTTCATTACATGGAAACACAACATTCTGATTGTAGTTTTTGGGAAACCTTAGGTTTGCACATATAAATTCAGGGCCATAACTGCAGACCCCTCCTTTATTAAGCCTGTTAATAAATACATATGTATTTTAATTTCTTTCCACAGCATGATGATTACTTTGCCTTGAATTTCATTAGGTGTTCAAGTACAAAAAAGCACATAAAAATTATTTCTTTAATATGTCATATTGTGACTTTGGAAGAAGAGCATGGGGATGTTTTGGTAATAATGTGTGGCATTTCCTGTTGGTTGAAATTTTGGTTTGCTTACTAAGTTAATACTTAATGTTATCATTGGCAAGGCAAGCTTCTGTAGGAAAATATCAGTGTGAATTTTACTAGTGAGATGGGAGTACAGGCCATAAAAATTCTCAGTTTCCCTTTTAAAAACTTAATCCATTTGTCCAACAGGAATGAATACAGAAGGACTAGAGGTTTTGAACTTCCCTCACATCTGGGTATAGCAGTGTATTTTGACTCCAAGCACAATAAAACAATCGTGCTTGCTGGTGGTATATGACATAATGACCCAAATATGTTTTTAAAAAATCATTTATTGCTGTACATAAACAGCTAAGTTAGCACAAGGGATGATAAAATAACATTGGTAATTCTTCCTTTAGCTGGGAACCATTGGTGGCCCATTAGGATTCCAGATGTAGCCATGTGTGCTTTTCCATTTGTTTTCTAATGTCTAGTGCTTGGGCCCTTGGTACCTTGGCTGTGGTTGTCAAGAGTGTTGGCTTTTCAGCTTGAGGTCTTCCTGGAGAAACACACTGGCCTAGCTAATAGCTATAAAGCAGCTTATTGTCTTGGGCCTAGTTTGTTGGGACTAGCTAGAGCGAGGGCAGCTTCCTGTCAAAGGTCAAACACCAGCTTGAATGAGTTTTCTATGGTAAACACTTGCAACTGGACCTCAAAATCTCGATGTTAAAATGTAAATAACAAGATATTTTAAAGCATTATTGGAAAGACAGCAATCTGTGACAATTCATATCTCTTAAGAGTACATTGGATTACTTTCAGCTATTCAAGTTTTATGGGGAAAACATTCTGTAATTTCTTTTGCAGGCAATAACTTTAAGGACTAAAATGGAATAATGTAAGAAGAAAAAAATTACTGGAGAAAGTAACAAAGATAAGCTGCTTTTGCATGAAAGTTAAAATAAAACTTTCACTTTTTTTTATGAGTTAGGATTCACAACTCTTTATCTACTGATGGTCTTACAATGTTGACTTAAGACAAAACACTTAAACCAGCAAGCTTGCATTCAACAGAGACATGGTAAGAACAGAGCTGTTGTTAAATTAAGTCAGTGTATTGGTGCTTGTGTATGTAGATCCAGTCTGTCATAACTGCTGACTTGCTTGGTCCAGCTGAGTGTCCTGGCATTATTTCTGTGAGTAGCTTTCATCTATAAGCAGTTATTTGTCACTCTGGCCCTTGCCTGATTTCAGTGAGATTATTTGAATAAGCACTATTCAGTGTCATTACAGCCTACAGTGATGTGAATGTCTCTATAGAAACAGAAATTCAGCAGCCATGTAGAAAGTATATTGTGAAAAATGCTAATTTTTCTTCTCGTTTAAAATCCTTTATTATCCAAAAACAAGGCAGTCTGGACATTCCTGAACTGTTTGTGAATATGTATGTGTATGTTTTCTTATGTGTATGTATTTTACATGATCACCTACCAGTATAATGTAAATTGATCTAAATTTACTCTTTCTGAGGTCCAAGAACGTCCTAGAACTCTTAAGATACTTTTCATCATCCATACTAACTATGCTTACCTGGCATTAAGGACATTTTGATTTTCTTAACTTTAAATCCATGGATTTTAAATGCTCATGGGAGCATTTGAAATGTGGACAGTTTTGTGTATAAGCTAGTCTTAAGCTTTCCATTACAATTAAGTTAAACACCTAGATTCAGTAATGAATACAGATGTCTAGCCCCACTAGTAAATACAGAACACACAAACATTATCCATTATTCAAGATGCAAAGCACAAAATCATTACTAGAGTTCAGCTGTATCCATGCTTCTGAGGAAGTGCTGGTGGCAAACTTTAGCTCCTGCTTACCAATTTATATTAATTTTAAAGCAAACAGCAGAACTTTTATTCCCACTGGTAAGAAGCTGGTGTTGAGTAATCCAGCTGAAATTATGAGGACTAGTTTGTGCCTATTGTCTTCTGGAAAATCAGTTTGAGAGTTTTCAGACCCAAATCAACCACAGCCTATCCTCTATGAGGCTGTGGGCTAGATGGGATGAGAACCTTTCTGTCCCCAGAGGAACTTCCTGCGCAGCAAAGACAGCAGCATTCTTGAGGTCACAGCAAGAAGGTGGTTGCTGGTGAGTGGTTAAGACCATCACATACAGTGGGAAATGTCATTTTTGGATTTTTAGGTGAGGTGGGTTTTTTTTTCTCCTCTCTTGCTACCAAAGTGGTGCACGGAACAGAAAATAATCTTTTTGGCCTTTACCAAAATGCCTAAATGAGCACTTCAAATGAAGATGAAACTGAAAGTGGATGGCTGGAGGAAGCATAGGTAGTGGAAGAAGAAGGTGTAGACACAGAGCAATGAAGTGAAAGGCCCAAACAGATGAGAATAAGCCTCATCTGTGGCACAGCCATTGGAGTAATGAAAAGCAGCACATGAGTGTTGAGTTATTTTCAGCAGAACTGGCTTTTATAGATAATCAGGCCTAAACCACGACATCAGTACACCTAATTTCTTCCCTGAGCTCTCTATATTTTCATTATGCATCAGGTTGTTTACTTCTGTACCCATTTGCTGTGTTTATATTCCAAATACTGTACCAAACAAGGGTTAGATTTCAAATGGCAAAACTATCACAAGTTTATGAAGTCTCCTTTGCTAGCAGAGAATTGAAACAAAGTGCAGTGAGAAGTACCTACCTTAACAGTATTTTATAATTGTAAAACATTTTGTGGGTAAGTTTGGCTTTAATTTTTCAATATTCCTGACTCTTATTTGTCTGTACCATTAGATTTGTGTAGCAAAGCATGTAGCATGCTTTTGTGGAGTGCTATGTTTTTACTTTTCTCTGCTTGGAGCTTACTATGCATAAACCTGCAATCAAAGTAGAAATTTTCTTAATTTTTTTTTTTTTTTTTAATATGTAACTGAACTGTGATGCAGTCTGATCCATTTGACTAGCTCGTTATACAGCTGAATCAATGTGATAATTTCTTTGGTCATTTCTCAGCCAGCATTATGTTGCTCTGCAACTTCAGAACAATTCCTTTAGCACGTAAATGACTGAAAATTGGCTAAATCCGAGCCCTTTGGGTTTGTGAATTGGGAGGCACATACCTATCAGTAGAATGTTACTTTAGAAACCAATGAGACTGCTAGGTCAGCAAACATCTTTGGGAATAATCCTGTGTCTTTATCAAGGTAGGCATCTGAAATCTGCCTGGTTAATGGCTTCTGCTCTCCTTTCTTCATGCACAGTGGCATCCAGTGACCAGTCTGTAGATACAAGTGTCATGTTTTGAGCTGTTTCTCGCAGGAGACAAAGACATTAAATCATTTAAAAAAATCCAAGGTGAAGGAAAGTGTTTGTTTTCTTTTTTTGGCATTTGCACTCTTTGGCCATCAAAGATAAACCCAACAAGCCAGAAGTACTTTGAGGATTCATATCACCCTCGACCTTTCCCGGTCTTAGTTGGAACCAGCTGCTGTACAGCTGGGCAGTGACTTGCAGTATCTGTGAGGACACTTGCATACCATTGCTGCTGATAGCCACATACTGAGATACTGACAGCAGTGTAACATTTTTAGTAAAGCAGCCCAAGATTTATACTCCCTTTTGAATTGTTTCACCTCCACTCTGGATCCTATTACAAAAAGAAGCTTTTTCCAGTAAAATGGAAACATTTTAGTGCTGGACACTGTTCCAGATGTGTCATGAAGGGGAGAGCTCTGTCGTATGGCTGACAAAATGGCAGAGGAATGTGTTTTTATTATGACTGTCTCTAGTATGGGTACAGAAAAGAAGTTGGATTGCAGTGCATACAAAATATTAGCCAATAGAGGTCATATACTGCTGGATCTTATAGCCACTGTCTAAGATTTTGTCATTTGAAATTTCAAAGCACTTCTTGTAAGACAAATTGCATTCTGACTGTGGGGGCATTTTGGTGGTTGATGAGCTCATCTTCAAGTTTTGTGCGTCAGTATGTGAAAGCATAATTTAATTAAGAGGAAAACATCATTGATCTTAAAATGGAAAACACCATGCAAACAGAAAAAGCAAAATAAAATGTCAACTGAATGTTGTCAGGGATTGAAATAGCTTCACCTGCATTAAATAGGGAAGTAGGAAATAGTTTCCTCAAGGAAAAGTAGCAATACATCTTTTAAAGAGCTAACAGTCTATTTCTATAAAAATCAATAGAAGTTGACTGTTCAGACATTTTTGAGGAAAAGCAATATCCATTTAATGGCTACCTAAGCCAAAGCTTCTTTTTACTGCTTGGGTGGGGGCTGTATTGGTGATTTTTGTTTGCTTGTGGTATTGTTTGGTTTTTTGTTTGTTTTTTTTTGTTGTTGTTTGTTTGTTGTTGTGTGCAGATTTTTGGGGGGAGGGTTTGTTGTAATGTTTGGTGCGTTTTGGGTTTTTTTTTTTGTTGTTGTTTTGTAGGGGGTTTTTAGTCATGTGTGACAGAGTTAAAAGGGGAAGGATCTAGCCATTGTCTGCAAATGAACAGTCCCCATTGGATATTCTGCCGTATGTAGCTATTGTTGAGAAATGGTCACTTTTGTCATGTTTCAGAGGAGGTGGTCACTTTGGTGTCACAGCAGTCCTTATAGTTGCCTTGTAGAACTGTCACAATGAATATTCAAGACTACTTATTCCCCTGCAAGATACAGAATTACACAGTGGAACTTTGTATTAAATAATGTAGAATGGTCATGCTAAAGATCTTTTCTATATTCCTGTGTGGAGACCAGATCCAGAGGTGGCTAGATCACTTCTGAGGAAATGAAAAACCCTGGATTGATGCCATCCATAATAGAACAAAGCACCCTGTACTTTTAGGTGAATCTGAAATTTTAAGCAATAAAGGCATCCTTTATCCCTTATAGTCTATTTCTGATGCTGTGCATATGCTCTTTGGGCACTACGATACTTTCCAGCACTACTGCTGAAAGGCAACCTCAAAGTGAAGCTAGTCCGTCCCTGCTTCTGTCAGATAGAAGATGTTGAACCACTTTTGTATTGAGGAAAGATTTGAATCCTGAGGTTTGAACCACATTGCTTGGCTTTCCCATGAAAAAGTGACTGAGGCTGATCAGTACCAATACATCTTTTGTTAGTGGTGTTTTGTAAGTGCCCACAGACATGTTTTTACAAGGCCCTGGTCTGTGTGTACCTGATAAGTGTGTTGTGGCTTTACATACTAGATTGAGCCCTTCATTTGGCTTGTGTTTTGCTCTGCTTAAGTTTTGAAACCTGAACAGGCTTAAGCAGGAAAATAATTTAGCTGTGAAAGGCAGATCTTGATGAACGCAGAAGCATCACCATGAGCTTACAGAACATTAAGCTTAGAAAGTTACCTTCAGGGCTAGGCAGTTCCTGAGCAGAGCTATTGGGAAATGTGTGCATAAAGTTGGTGCAAGTCTTATTTTAGAAGCTTACTTTATGTGCTAGTTATCATAATTTTCATGGAAATCAACCGTCAATACATTAAATTAAGTAAACTTTATTGATTTTGAATGCAAATTAAAGACTTCTTTCACTTCCATTGAGAGTAAGCCTGACTCAGTGTACTTAATGACAAGGTTTTGTCATTTTCACCCTCTTCAGTATGTATCCTCTTCTTTAAAGGAAATATTCGTTATACATTTCTATGAACTCAATTGGAAGAAGAAGGCAGTCTATTAATACATACTGGATAATTGTCTTTAGCTGTGACAGCCCTTGGTGTCATTCATGGATGCAGAGTGTGTTTGTTTGAAAGACATGTGTAGTAGGTGATATGACAGTTTACATCAGATGCTGGAACTGAAGATGACTTGTAGGTGCCCAAAGATTTCTTTGAACATACCCTGTATTTTCTAATAAAACCAAACTGCTAAAGTTGGATGGGTCTGGACTACATTTAGGCTGAGAAACAGCTAGGAAATGCTTCTAAAGGAAGCCTGAAGTGCAGGGGAAATCTCTGAAGCCACGCAAGCCACTAGGCCTGGTTGTTTCCCAGCTTTCTGTAAGGGGCCAGGCTGAAGCTCACTGTCCTCCAGCTGGTAGTTAGCTGGTAGAGTTCTCTGTTGCCCTAAGTACAAAGCTTTTTGAGATTAGCAGATCAATTAGAATTATTGTGCCCTTCTTTCTCTTTCAATTTAGCTGCTTCTCTTATAGCGCCCTTCATTCAAAACAGCGGGAGCTTCATTTGCTTCCGGTTGGTTTCTTCTGCAATGCTGCTGGGGGGTCTTGGGCTGGGTGGGTGTCTTGGTGCTTTTCATAGCCAAAGAGCCTTTATTGGCTTCTATTGTATGAGTATTTAATTTAAACAATGTCAATACGGAAATAGTCCCTTGGCAAAGAATATGCAGAAGGGAGTTCAGACTGATGTTTGCCTGGTTTTTGTTACATATTCAGAAAGACATGCATAGAGCCCACTCTATTTTAAAAAGAGTGAACAGTCAGTTTACTGCTATTCCTGCTTGAGTGTGTCTGATCTTTGTTGACATCATAAAATTTATTAGCACTGTGGTATTTTCAAAACAGGCAGACCAGTAATATTGTAGTAATTACATTATTAACATAGATAAGTGATTCAGGTTTCTTAGACGATAAAGGCACCTAATAGTCTCAATAAAAACAACTAATAAAACCACTTTGGAATTAGTAGGGGGTCACGTATTAGTTGAGTGACTTCAGTTTAAATAAATCAAATGTTTACCATGGTTTTGGGTTTTGGGTTTTTTTTTTTCTGCTTTTAAAATTTAAATTTAGTAGCTTTGTATCTTTTGCTGCTGTTGTTATGAGAAGATCTTAAAGGAAAGCTTCCTTCTTGTAAGAATCTGAGCAATTTTCTGCATGCTGACAAGAGTATAATAGTCCAGGGTAAGCCAAGAGGCTATATCACTGTCTTCAAGTTTATTAAGTTGTTTTTCAGCATATTTATCTGAAAACATAGAGTGACTAGAAGTGACATATCATTTGTTTGGCATTAGGGTACTGTAGTTTATTGTAATTTAATTTTGTGTAATTGTATGTCAGAAGAATAAATAGATGGGCATTTAAAAGGTTTATAGGTAAGTTTTTTAGAAGGTTATGTTTCCAGCTTATTTTTATACAGTGGAATTTTTGATGCTACAGTAAATTAAGAAGTTGGATAATTTTCATATGATATCCTATTTCACTAATACAGAATAACCTTGAGCAACAGTAGGGCAATAATTACCAAACTTAAATCAGAGACAAACTCAGCCAAACAGCTGTTTTCAGTTTGTTAGGAGATCCTTTTGATTTACTCTCTTGGTCAACTTTCATTACTTTGTAATGAAATTTCACTGGATATTTTAACCCTGAATTCCCAATCTTGTTTGCTGTCTGCTGTAAAATTGCATGCTTGAACTGTCGCAGCCACTCAACATGTGGGGGAGCTACTGTTGTGTTTTACGTTGATCCCACTTTTCATGACAAGTGATTTCAAATAGTGCAGGTTTCAAAGGATGCAGGTAAAATTCAGTCCTACGCATACTTCTAGATGACCTTTCGCTCCTATGGGAAAAGAGGGGAAAATGCTGTGTGTAAGGTCTTCAGTCTGGTGTTTTGTTGACTGAAGTGGTGAATCACATCATTGTGAATATTTGACACATAATTTTTTTGACACAGATTGTCACTGTTTTTGTTGTTGGTGTTTTACAAGGTCAGCACATCTCTGCTATATCACCCTGAAGTTTCATACGCTTCCCATGTTTTGATGCTGTGGAGCCTGAAACTTAATGCTACCCCTATCTAGCAGTTAACTCAATTGGACTTCACCATGTCTCTATCCAACCACTGTTTCTGTGTTTTCAGGGCTCCATAACACCAGTATAACGTATTGATAATATGGTGATCAGCAGGAACTGTCTTAATGTTGTTATGTGCTACCAAAAAGAAAATCTAGACATAAAATTTGGGGCTTCCACCCATTTTGCACAGTTTTCTTACTGTTATTCTAATATTGCTGATTCTGTGTTTTTTCTGTTACACTATATTAACATTATAGCAATTTTTGACAAATGACTGAATTCATGCTTGAAAGTGCATTGCAGCATCAGTTCTGTTACTGCAGTTTGTTTTCTTCCCTGGTAGTCTAAAAAGCAGGCATGGGAAAAGGAAACTACTAAATGTATCTCACATCTTTGGAGCTAGTTTAAAGTTTGCTTTTTGTACAGAATTGTTGATTTTTTAATACTTTTTTTTTTTTTTTTTTTTTTTTTAAAGCTTCACTAATAGCATTTCCTGCCCTTTCTGGTTCTTTCTGGTTATGTTTTTCCATTTAGAAAAGATAGTGCTATGCCTCATTACTCTTTTACATCATCGAGCACACTCAGCAATTTTGTGCTCTGTCCCTTACTGTCCTTTGAAAAAATCAACACCTCTGAAAAATGGGGGCTACAAATCTTGCACTACTTGTTCTGGCTGCTTATTTGTACAGTTGTGACAAAGAAAAACAATACTGTAGTTTTTTTCGAGATTTTTTTTTTTGTCTTCAGAACACTGCTATAATTAACTACATGTTGTCGTGTTTTTAGAAAGTAGTTTAGTCTTGGCTCATGCACATCACGTGAATATTTTGGGAGATCAAAGTTATCAAGGTAGCTGCTTCATAAGGTTAATCAATGGAGTTTAGTTGTATAGAAAATATGAATGTGTTCTGACTGGACACCAGAAGACTCACCCTGTCTCCATTGGCACTGAGTTTTAACTTGGCACTAGGTTTTAACTTGATAGACAAAGCACCACCCTCTTGTCCTAACTAGGGGAGAAATAGTTTGGAGCAAAATTAGAAAATCCAGAATGGGGCAAGGCAGGCATGTAGCTGATCTCAGTGAAGGGACATTTAGGTTATCTGTCTTGGAGCTGGGGTCTCACAGAGGAGGCGTTCACTTCCATCACATTGATTGGTTATCAGCCTCTGGATGGTTCTGTTTGGTTTGCTCAAACCTGTTGCATATGTTGTGCCATACTTATTTTCTGTAGTTAACAAAAGGCAGAAAGGCTTGCTTTAAAAATATCCTAAATAGATGTGCCAGGAGATCTCTTGCTTTTGAAGAAGGTTAATGTCTTTCAAAGCAAGGAAATTCTTCTTTCTGAAGGATGAAGTTTCTAGGAAAGAATCCTTATAGTATGCCCATCCTTTTAATAAGGTTTTTGTGGAATGTCTTCATCCGATGTTGATACTGCTCTGTGGTATTGATCCATTGCTCATAGGTGGCTATGAGAGCTCAAAGGAGAAAAATGTGTAGTTAAAAAATTGCTGCAGAGAGTATCACTGTCGTGTAGCACACTTAAAATCATAGAATAGTTAGGGTTGGAAAGGACCTTAAGATCATCTAGTTCCAACCCTCCTGCCATGAGCAGGGGCACCTCACACTAAACCACGCCACACAAGGCTCTGTCCAACCTAGCCTTGAACACCGCCAGGGATGGAGCATTCACAACTTCCCTGGGCAGCCCATTCCAGTGGCTCACCACCCTTACAGTAAAGAATCTAAACTTCCCCTGTTTAAGTCTGAACCCATTACCCCTTGTCCTATCACTACAGTCCCTAATGAGTAGTCCATCCCCAGCATCCCTATACACCCCCTTCAGATATTGGAAGGCTGCTATGAGGTCTCCACGCAGCCTTCTCTTCTCCAGGCTGAACAGCCCCAACTTTCTCATCCTGTCTCCATACGAGAGGTGCTCCAGTCCCCTGATCATCCTCGTGGCCCTCTCTGGACTTGTTCCAACAGTTCCATGTCCTTTTTATATTGAGGATACCAGAACTGCACATAATACTCCAAGTGAGGTCTCACAAGAGCAGAGGGGCAGGATCATCGCCCTCAACCTGCTGGTCATGCTCCTTTTGATGCATCCCAGGATACAGTTGGCTCTCTCGGCTGCAAGCGCACACTGCCGTCTCGTGTTCATTTTCGTATTGACCAACACCCCCAAGTCCTTCTCCTCAGGGCTGCTCTGCGTCTCTTCTCTGAATTGAATGTCAGGACAAAGCTCTTCAAGACAGTTTCCTATTTGCTGTTATGAAGACCATTTCTTTTAAACGCCACTTGGGCAAATTTTACATGTTGATACATGTTTTGAGGAAAAGAGAAATAAAGATGAACTACTGTAAATGAGTATCACTTATCTTTATGTATGCACTCAACTTGGGTAAAAATGGCCTTTTCATTAGAATCAAAGGAAATGGGCTGTTGATCCATCAGCTCTGAAAACCCATTATCCCCCTGAGAGTAAAATAGCTTTCAATAGGAAAAGTCTTGAGCTGGTTAGTGACAAGAGCAGCTGTTCTTCTCTGTCTCCCTGGAACTTTTTGTGTACAAATACAAACAGGATGTGAGACAGGGACTCACCTCTTTTAACTGCTTTTGTGAAATTATCCTGTACCAGAAAAGTTTGGGAGGGTTTTTGAGTGTATTTATTTATCCAGTTACATGATGAACTGCAGAAAATAGCCGTAGCTTTTATGCAAGTCCCTAACTCTATTTCCTTACCTTTCTTTAAGTGCATTAGGTGGGAAGATGGTGTCATCTTCCCCTAGTGGTTATTCTTAAGCTCCCCTGAAGCCTGAAACTATTCCGCATCTCTCTGCTAACTCTGCCTGCCAAGAGGGAGGCTAAACCTTTTTTTCCCCCTTGTGCTGTGAAGTTCTTTCTGCCCTTCTTTCTGCCTGCAGTTCATCACTCCGCAGTTGCCTCAGCCAGGATCTGAGGGTTCTGTCTTTGCTTTCTTGGTTTCCCATATGTGATCTTTCATAGTGCAAACAACCCCAAAACAAACAAACAAAAAAAAATCTTGTCCTGTTTTTACTTAGCCAAGATTACCTGGGTTTTAGAGGTTTTATCTTTGCCAAGAGCCAGGAAGGAATAAAGCTGGTATACTTTGGAACCTGAGAGCTAAAGGGAAATTTTCAAAAAAGTGGACTTTCTTTTTTTTTTTTTTTCTTTTTTTATTGTTTCT
>JAOEHY010008289.1:0-33467 GCA_025447955.1 Psilopsiagon aurifrons | reverse complement strand
CGCGTCCAGTCCCCGCCCGGCCCGGCCGGAGCTCCCGGCTCCCCGCTCACCTGGGCGGATTTCTTGCAGGGTCCGGACTGCAGGAACCGGGCGATCAGGTAGTAGAGCTCTGCGGAGGGGAGGGGAGAGGAGAGAGGGAGGGAGAAGGGGACACGGTTACAACGGCGGGGCTGCCGGCGGGGCGGAGGGCAGCCCCCGCCGTCAGCGATACCCACCGGCTTCGAGCTGGGTCGGGGCGGCCGCCGTCGCCATCCTCCTCAGGAGGCCCGAGGGGGAGGGGGGGGGGTGGCGGATCGCACCCCGGGGAGACGCCGCTCCTACTGCGGCAGAGCCCCCATGGAGGAGCCCCGCTGCCCGTGCGCGGCGCTAGCCCCGGTCCGGCTCCCGCCCGGGCTCATCGCATCGCCGGTCGCCCCATAGAGATCCCGGCCCGAGAGGCAGGCGCCGAGCACGGTGCAGGGCGCGCCGCCCGCCGCACGGGGGCGCTGCACGGCTTAGCCACGGGGTGGGGGGGAAGCGGCGCCGGGAGGGGACGGGGCGGAAGCGCCTGGCCGGAAGGCGGTGGGTGTGACGCATTGGGGTGGTGCTCGTGCGTCATGCGGCACTTCCTGTTGGTGAGGGGGTGATGGCGGCGGCGGGAAGGGAAGGGAAGAGAAGAGAAGAGGCGAGCGCTGGGAAGCGGAGGACCGGGAAGTAACCGGTTCTTAATAGGGAGCGCGGGGATCGTTAGGGATACGGGGCCAGCGCAGGGTGAGCCGCAGGCACAGGGCACGGAATGGGTTGGGTTGCGATGCGGTGAAAACTCCAGGAGCTAACTCACCAGCAAGGGTTTCAAGTTGCCAAGCAGGTATTCCTTATTGCGGCGCCGGGAGACGCGGGGGACGGCTCTTCCTGACGTGTGTCCCCGTATTGCCACACAGGCCGTCCTTACAGAGTCAGGGGGGCATACGTGCGTACACAAATGTGGTGGTCTTTGAGGTCGTTTACTTGTTCCAACAGTTTATCACTGCTGGCAGTCTTTGAAGCACCAGCTTAATTAACATTACAGACATAGCAATCATCCTGGCCTACTGCTAGTACGGGATACTCCCCAGTAGATGTTTACACCAACTTAATGGGTTCATTAACATAGCAATCATCCTGTCCCTCCACCCATCAGCCAGTTTAACTGTGCCCATCCTGGACATCTGCTAGTCCTGGACACGCCCCATCCCTAGGTCCTGTTTTGCTATTGGTTTTCCCACATTTTTTGTACTAAGGTCCTAAGGACCCAAACCTATATCAGCTACCTTCAAGTTCTAGTTATTTTCCATTACAAAGCCACTAAACCCAGCCTTACAAAGAACTGATTACATTTGTTGTCTCTCTGTCTCAGTTGGAAAGGACCTTAAAGCTCATCCAGTTCCAACCCCTGCCACAGGCAGGGACACCTTCCACTAGAGCAGGCTGCTCCAAGCCCTGTCCAACCTGGCCTTGAACACTGCCAGGGATGGGGCAGCCACAGCTTTTCTGCGCACCCTGTGCCAGCGCCTCAGCTCCCTGCCAGGGAAGAGCTACTTGTGTCTAGCCTTTTTCAGTTTGAACCCATTATTCCTTGTCCTACTGCTGCAGTCCCTGATGAAGAGTCCCTCTAGAGCATCCTTGTAGGACGCCTTCAGACACGGTTTAATCCACCATAAACATAGACAACGGTGCTTGAGACAAAGTGTGATGTGGGTGCCTGGGATTGGGCACTTTGAGAAGTGTTTCATTGCTCAGACAGGCTGTGGTACATCTCACATGAAGTGGGCAGTGCCAGTGCCTCAAGCAGATACAGTCAGTACTACACCCTGAGGAGCATGGTAATGCCAAGGTTACAGGATGGGAGACTGCAGGAGCCAAATTAAAATTGTTTGCTCCCACTATCCAGGAAATGAAAATATGATTGATATAGCTCATGTTCCTGTCAAGGAAAAAAGGGCTCAATATCTGTCGTTGTCGATATTCCCAAGGGAAACAAATACTTTTGTGATGACAAATATCCTGTCAAAGCTCCAGATATTTATGCCACCTTAGTAATAAGTTGTTCAAACATTAAGTGAATTAACAGTGAATTCTTTAGTGTAAGACTGTGGTTTGCCACCATAAACACTTGGCATTGGGTATTAGAACTCCCCAAGCCTTGGCAGTGTAACAACCAGTGTCATAACTGGAAAATGAAAAAAGACAACTCATCTTCATGCTTTGAATGCCAAGAGCTGAATCATCCTCAGTCTACGCTGTTGAAACATTAGCAATAAATTCATTGTGAGCATGACTGGGCTTTCTGCAGAGCGCTGTTCTCAGAGTTCTACCTGCTGTTGCTGTCAGGATGTGATCCTTCTTGCTGGAAGCCTCTTGTTGGGGTGCTTCAGGGAGTTCTCAGGAGGAGTTGGGCACTTGACATTACACTGCTCTGCGTAATTCACCTACACTCACCCACCCCTTTACAGCTGCGGGAGTTTTGTGCCAGGAGTTCACTAGGTGATGTGGAGACCTTGTTTCTTCATCCTCTGAAGTTCTCAAGCTGCTCTTGAGAGTTTAAATATATAAAAAAAGTCACTCTTGGAATCTTTTTTAAGGTTCATTGCTCAGCTCATCACTCACAGAGACACAAGGTGCTGCCTCACCAAGCTGCAGACCTCCTTTCTAGGGATAGTAACAGCTCTCCCACCTCTCCAGTGTTACATCAGAGCCTCTGAAGTTACAGCGCGCGTGCTTTCTCTGAGAGAGACAGTCCAAAACTGCAGTTCTCAAATTACCAGCTAGGAAAACAGCATGGTGATACTCACTGTCCTTAGAGGTAGCATGTTTCCCACCTGTCGTCAGAAGTGAGAATTACAAGCTCATCTTTTAATGCATGACAGAAATGCCTAAAATGTATGTTTTATAATATTTTATAGTATACCCTGAAACTACATATCAGTCTGTGTCAAGAGAAATCACAGCACTATAAATATTATATAGCACCATGTCCTCGTGTGTTCTAGTGCTAAGAGTTACCCAGTACATTTCTTTATGAATATAGTGCTTTCCTTGGCACCTTTTGGTCGGTGCCGTACTGAATCCTCTTTGAATTACTTTTATTTAAGCTTTAGGGTGGCAACACGTGAAGTTCTGCCACCACAATAGGCAGGTTTATTCTTTGGGGGCCTGTAGAGCCGATGGGAATTTCTGTGGTAGCTAAAACAGGGTCTGAAATGGAAAACCTGGGATAGAAAATGTCCTCAAAGGAAGTTTCTCTGTCCCTCGCTCATGTCCTTCCCACACCATTCCATACAGAAGCCTCACTTGGGCCCTTTGCCTAAGTGCATATGGATACACAATCTCATTGCTCCGTGTTGCTCCATGTTGCACGCTCATTGCTGCTCAGATGGATTCATGCATCAACAAGAAAGGAGCGTGTTAGTAATCACCCAACTATTTGTTGTGCATGTGTGGCAGAGTACAGGTATGCAGGCATCCTGCAGTCCAGTGAATACAGACTGCCCAAAACAGCCGTTGTATAACTCTTCCCTTGGCTGGGCTCTATCAGTGTGTTGTGGCTGCAGTTTACTGCTCTGCAGTGACTCCTGAGCCTTTTCCCATACTGCTGGTTCCCCAGCACCTCGGCTTCCTACTGTTAAGGTTTTCCCAGTTGCTTTCTTACTCTCTGAGGCTGCTATAAGGGCTGTGATTGGTACCTCTTCCCACTTTTCCCAGGCTTCCCCTTAAGGAGTCGTCTGCCTGGTGAGTAATGCCCATCCTCAAGTGTAGCTTTCGTTCCCTGGGAGCTCTGTCTTCCACAGCACACTGCAGCCACACACGCATCTTGCAGCTCCATGACTCATCTCTCTCTGGATCCTCTGCATCCAAGCAGCAGCATGCTGGGGGATGGTAGTAAATCTAGTGAAAGCCAGATTTTATGGTTATGCTTATTCATCTTTCTCCAAAACTCTATTATGTAAATGCCAAGAGAAGCAGCGGCACCAAATAGTGAGGAACACATTAACTGGCATGGTAATTGTTGTTAACGGACAACAGAGGTATTCAGAAGCAGGGGTGCCTTGAGAAGGAAACTGGATGGTAATAGTTTCTTTTCATGCTGTTCTTTAAAGGATAAATAAGTAGAAATTAAAGCCTTTAAAGGGTATTAGGAGTAGAAACCTATAGTGTTCAAAAGCCCATCACTTCTACCCATTTGGTTTTGTAGAAACCTCTCAGCACTTGAAAACAAGCCATTTTTTAGCTTTTTGCCTCTTTCTGATCCACCCAGGCTGCACTAGTGCTTGCGCTCAGGGTACCTCTCATTCCTGTATTCCACTATGGAATGGCCCATCATGCCCTGTTACTACAGTTGAGAGTAAATGCAAGCCAGCAGAGTTTATCCCTCTTTAATTTGACTGTAAATTAAATTAACTTCCCAATGGTCAGCTTGTAACACCAGGTAAAGGTCTTTTTTCTCTTTAGTGTTACACTGTCCCACAGAGTCAGATTCTGACCTGCTTTAGTATAGTGTGAAAACATGACTGCAGTTTTTCACAAACCGGGCAGAAATGAACTGCTGCAAACCAAAAAAAGAAGAAAAGAAGGTTTAGAGTGGAATCTGCAGGTGTGCCTGCATTCTTCCTTTCCTTTTCAGTAAATGTAGATGGGAATACATATGTCTGAATCCATTTGGGGTTTAAAGACTAGAGCTAGTTAAGCATTTTCAACTTTTTCCTGTATTTTCCATGCACATTTATATGTGCATCCTGCTTACCTTGGGCCTTTCATGTGCAGCTAAATGGCAAACAAGTATCATAATTGTTGCAGGAATGAAGGCCAAGATTTTGTTGAACTGGTAGAAAAATAAGTGCTATTTAGAAGGAATTTAAGAACTGGTGCCTCGTACTATGCAGTTACTACATAAGCAAACATGAATATAGAAGAGTCAAGGTTTGTTTTAGGATTATATTTAAATGTGTCACCTTAAAAATTAAATGTAGGGATCACAGCTTGTTTATTCTTAAAAAAAAAAAATGAGGTGCAAAAAATTAGCTTTGCTTGAGTGCAGAGATTCTGCATGCAAACTGCCACCCCATCTTGTGGGGCATTTCCACTGCTTCATACAGCTTTCTCCCTGGATATGAGCTGTTAAATAATAACTAAGTAGCTGCTGGGTATTATACAAGATCTGCTCCAGGTTTATTGGTATTTTTAATAAAATAGTGAATTCCCTGCTGCATCATACCAATCTTTCCTCTAGATGGTGCCTGAAACCCAAGAGTTGGGTGTAATACTATCCCATATGGAAGGCTATTGGGAAGTAGTCAGGACGCCGCTCTCCTTTGTTTCTAAATTCTATCGTATAACACTTCATCTCAGTTGATAGATTACTTGTTCTGCATATTGTAAATACAGTGTTTCTTCCTCTTGAGAATCTTAAAATCCGTTTCCTAGAGCCTAAAGTGCCACCTGCCTGGAACAGTGTCATCTGTTACTCTGTGGACCGATCCATATTTCATATTTTTTATGGCAGCCATTAACTGGTGTTAGCTGTTGATTGGCTAGATGGTATGTACAGCACTGCTGCAGCTGTGGGAGCTTATTATAAGCCTAGTTTTCAAATAAATTAATTCTCTCTGAATATTATTATTTATGTCTATATTTTACATAGGAAGGCAAAATTAAAAAAATGGATGAAATGCATATGGAAATGGGAAACAGTGATCTGTGTATCTGTAAGCTCATAGCTTTGTAAGCAGAAGGACTGGGTAGTGTCAGTATTCAGTGTATTCAGCATCACTAAATTTCAACATTATACCTGAAAATTCTTGTAATCCAGCAGGTTCTATAAGCAGGAAAATTCACAGAATCATGGAATGGTTTGAGTTGGAAGGGACCTTAAAGCTCTTCCAGCTCCACCCCCTGCCACGGGCTGATACCTTCCACTAAAGCAGGTTGCTCCGAGCCTCTGTGTCCAACCTGGCCTTGAACGCTGCCAGGGATGGGGCAGCCACAGCTTCTCTGGACACAGTATGCCAGCGCCTCAGCACCCTCACGTAGAAGAACTTCTGCCTAAGAGCTCATCTCAGTCTCTGCTCTGTCTGTTTAAAGCCATTCCCCCTTGTTCTGTCACTACATGCCCTTGTCAAACCCACTTTCCAGATTTGTCGTTGGTCCCTCTCCAGCCTGTCAAGGTCCCTCTGGATTCCTGTTATTTACAAGCAACAAGGTATTTTTTGTGAATGTTGGTATTACAACTGTGGTTGGCAACATCCCTATCTAAGGGCCTGATTCTGATTCTGTGTCCCCAGGAGCTCCCCAGTTAGGATTGGGCCCATATCTCTACCCTTTCCCAGCAGCCTAGAACTTCCCATAAGATGCTATGGGCTGTTGCCAGCTGCAGGGTCAAGAGGCTCAAAAGGGGCTCTCACCCCAGAAACACCACCTGGTATTTCCTGGGGATAATTCATCAACTTCAAATCTTGCCTTTTTTTTTTTTTTTTTTTTTTTTTTTTAAATCCTTTGTTTTTTGATTTTTGTGGATTTTGGGGCCTAATCCACTTCTGGAAGTGCTCAAGTGACTGCAGCTGGGAATTATTCACCTCTCACATAGCTGGACGTGCAAATTTACTGGAACTCCATCAAGTAAATATATGATTTTAATAGAATTAAGTCCCTGTGTATCCCATACTCTGCTAAGTTATGAGGACTTTTATGCCTTTTAATTCTCTTGGCCAGTACTAGCTATTTTTGGGAGCAAGCACACACAGTTCACGACAGGTTTTCAAAGTGCTGCTTTTATTGAAATAGAAGAAGTTTCAAGCCAGTTGGAGGTATTTTATATATTTATTGATCTCCATAACATGTAGACATTGTAAATAAGCTCATTAATACTTCTGTGGGTTTATCATGAACTTTCTAAGTCATTACTAAAACTAATGCTTCAGGTTGACAATGCGGAAAATGAAATGGGCTCTGTGAGTCTCACAATAACACCAAGATTACAAACCAAAACCAAATCAAGGAGAAGTCACCTCCCTTCCCCGTGTTCTTTATGTATCCCTGCTATATTCTCTTTTAGGCATCTCTTCCAAATAAGAAAGCCCTACTCTGTTTCACCCCCCAAGGTGATTTTTGCAGACCACTACTACTTCCCCTTATGTTTTCCACTTTTTCTGGGTATCCACCACGTAGAGAGAGGGCTGAAACATGTGGGCTCCTGCAGAGCCGTAAGAACACTTGTTTTGATTTGTTCTCTGTGTCCTCCCTGATAATTCCTTACATCTGTTTGCCTTCCGACTGCCCCTGAGCAGTGTGCGTAGCTCTATGACAGTACCAGCACAGTGAGCAATAGTCGGTCAGAGCCTGTTCGGTTGCATTTGCAGTGATTTTCATGATTTTGCATCCATCAAAGTTTAATTTCACTTGTGGTTCTGGTCCTTACATCTCAGTCCTGATTTAGACCAGGGGTTTCAAACTAGGGTTAAGCAGTCTGGCAATTTCGTATTCGAGCACTTCTCTGGAGCTCTCAAAATGCTGTCCCACACAGGAATTTTGATCCTTTTATTTGTATTTATTCAGTTTAAAGCCTCTTCTAGTGATCTTCAGTTTGAGATGACTTCTCCATCTTATCCCTCATAAAGAAAGGCGTTAACTTTGAAACCTCCATAAATTCCTCTATAGTAAACAGTGAGTCACATATTTCACTTAGTTCTTGTACTTCCATCATTTTATGGACATATACATTCTCCTGTAGCCTTCCAGGTTTTATCTCTGGGAAAAGTCTGATGTCCACAGGAGTTCACTTTTCAGAATCTCCTTTTTTTTCGAGGGGACCTTAACTTCTTAGGGTTTGAGATACAGTCTGCTGGAATATGTTCTCCTTATCACCTCCATTTGGAGATGACTTGCATTCTTGGAAGGTCCCTTAAAGCTTTACTTGATAGAAGGGCTAATTTGATTTAATCTCTGGTGAAGTGGTTTTCCGCACCTGCAAGCACTTGTCCTTTTGGCTCTTCCTTTCCATTCCTTTTACACCAATAAGAGAGTTTTTCTTTATAGTTTGTGAAGTCCCTGAGTTCTGTGGCTGAGTGCTGGGCTGGTATTGATGGAAAATAACATGCAAGGCCAGTAGACGTGAGGTGAAGCCATGAAGGCAAGTAGTGGCCATAAAGACAGAATTCTGTCTTTGGTCTTTACTTTCACGAGGTTTTTCATTTGCGCACACTGTAGAGGTGAAAAAAACCCATCTCTTGTTTATTCTCCACATTATCCATTAGATCTAAAGGATCTCTTTCCAGGATGCTTCTGGAACAGCCGAGGAAGGCAGAGTGCATCCTGAGAGGGTGTATTGAAAAACCCCAGGGAGAGTGATGCTTAACCTTTTGGAACAGGTTCTTATTCAGGTTTGAATGCGTCAGGTTTGAGCAAATGTCAGAGAAATGCTGGGAGCACCAGTGTAGGGATTTAAGGAGAACAGAGTCTCGTGGGATGCTTCGATAGTCTTTAAGGAGTCTCGTCCTGTCTTTCTTACAAGGATGTGAGAAAACAGCACATGCTGCAGTACTCCCTCCCTTTTGGGAGAAGAAAGCAATAGGACAAAAACCCTTGCTGGAACTTTTCTCCTGCAGCACTTTCATCCCATCCTCCCTGAGGGCAAACAGCTTGAGCCGTGGTCACATTCAGGGGGTGAGGAGGACCCATCCGGCTGCATCAGCGCTGTCCCGGGAGACACGGACATCCCTGAGCTGGGGACTTGCTTTGTTCCCTGCAGCCCCACCCGCCTCTTTAGCCAAAAATGAGATTTTCCACTAACGGTGGAAGTCTCCTGCTTGTGGTTTAATACTAATTTTGGCAATTTTCACCTAGATCCTAGGCTACCTTATTGAGGAATCAGCATGGCAGCCCTGAGGTCCAGCCCCATCTGAGGTGACAGAGTTGGTTTTGTTGGACAATATGGATTTAATGAACAGGCAGCCTGGCACTGGGAACCATTTCCCTCAAATAGCTGCAAAATAAATGATGGGACATTTTCCAATGCAGTGCTGCAACCACCCAAAATACCACTATAAAATTCACAGATGCAAACCAGAGTGCATTAAGCAAGGCTTAGGGGGATTATTGAATTAAATTGGTTGTCCCTTCCACCCTTCCCCCAGTCAAAGACATTAGAAATCTAAATACAAAAAAGAGTGTTAAAACAACACAATGGGCTTTGCTAAAACCTATAACGGCAAAGAAATTCATTGTTAGGGCTGTTGCTTTATTCTAGGCTGCTATTGTGTTTAGGCACAGCGTTGTGTTTCTGAGGGTTTCTGTCGGGAGCTGGAGAGCTGTGGGTAATCTTATGAAGCACAGAAACTGCTGCAGCTCTAATGCTCCTGGAATGGCTTTGCTTTGGTAATTCCCTCTGCAAAGAGAACTGCAACACAACCATGTGCAGCGCAGGACCGCTGCCTCCATGCCTCTGCCACCAAATCGCTCTGCCTGACTTCAGCATCCGTTATCCACTGCCTGCTATGCCTTTTCCCAGCATCGCAAGCATCCAGCTCATTCCAAGGGGAGTTTGTGCAATGAAAGCTTTGCTTTAATCTGTGCTGGATTTATCCAGATGCATCAATCTCTAGAAGCTTACATGGGTCTCAGGTCTTCTACATGCACATAGCCTCTGTTAGTTAATCTGGAAACGGTTTATTTGAAATTTAAAAGGAAAGAAACCTTTAAAACTGCTTTGCTTGAATTGCTTGTGACTGTGCAGTGGAATGGGCTCTCAGTCATATCTGTGGTCTGGCACCTGTGTCATAGGTTTTAGGATACTATGTGGCACACTGTGCCTCTTTTAATTAAATGAATTAGAGCAAGAAAAGCATTTCCAATTTATTTAAATATTTAAATACCATAGTTGTTTAAATATTCAGTCTATCAAATTAAATACTAATTTACAGAACCTGTTTCACCCAAATTACCACAATAATATTTCCTTACCAGGGAATCCCTTTTCTTTACATCTTTCTTAATGTCATTCCAGATTCTTGTACCTAAAGTCTTTATTTTAATGCAGTTCTCTTAGTGATAAAATAAATTCATTAGGCTTGGGAAATGAAGAATGAGAGAATGAAAGAAATGAGACATCTGTGGAGCAACAAATAGGACTTAAAGAGATTTTAAGCTCTTTGAGTTTGTTGTTGAGTGTGCTGGAGCCTGGAGGAGGATCACTGCACACGATGCACCACAGCCACATGAGTGATGTTAAAAAGTGCCAATTAGTAAAGCCACCAAAGGTTGTCTTTGACCTTCTCACAGTCTCACATTGCAAGGGCTGAGGAGAATGAAGAACAAATGAGTACAGGAATGATTTTTTGGTCCAAGTTTTACTGTGGCCCTGGCCACCCTCACCCCACGCCACTCCCCCCTCTGTCTGCCAACTGTCCCATGTCCCCCCCATGCCATAGTATTGATGCTTCATCGTGCAGACTGGGGCTGACATTCCAAGGTATTTTGCACCACCATGGGAAGCCAATGTCTGGTTTAGGAAGGGGTTTGGGATGTTGACCACTTGTGACAAGTGTAGCCTGGAAGAAAACCACAACAGTAGCAGTTCAAAACCTGAATAATATTACTATGGCAACGAAATAACTCACCTTAAAATAAAATGTGCATTGGAAAGCAATCTTACATGGTCAGAGAACAGATAAAAACAGATCCTATTTTTCTAATGTATTTTTTGCTTCCTTGAGCTCTTGACCTATTAGATGCTGGTGCAGATATAAAAGAATCCAATTTCTATCAACAATGAAATGAAACTGAACACAACCAAATCTCCAGCACTAAAGGAAGCTCCCCAAGGGGTGCCACAGGTCTTACAAATCAGGTCATAACCCCCTGGTGACTGAATTGCCCTTTAGCTTTTCACTAAGGGGGTAAGCAGGATTGAGCCTCAGCTCAGCTCCATCTCCAAGCGGGACTGGGCACAAGACCTGGGCATTCCCAAAGGAGCAAGGTTTTGTCTGGATGAGATCTTTTAATAAAGCTGATATGGGAATGTTTCTGTGAGGTATGGTTAATGGCCTTAGGTCATTACTGCACAATTAACAGGAATAGCATGTTATTGTGGGCTGAAATAAACCCAGAATGAAAGCAAAACTACTAATAGTCTGTGCAGGCCTTTTTACCTTCCTTTTCCTCCCAGGTTAGGGTAGAAGGTCCCCGTGCCTGCAGATGTGGATGGTTCTTAATTAAGATTAAATGAAGGAAATATTTTTATTTTCTTTTTAATAAATGGACTCGAGTATTTGAGCACTTTCTTCTGTGTTTTTAAATGAAATTCTCTTGCATACAGAGAGAAGGATAACACCTACATCCAAGCAGTGACGTAGGACATGGATCTTCCTTTCTGCTCTGTCCCTCACGTGAGGCTCTAGGGAGGTGACAGAGCGGTGACAGTGACCCAGTGGGAGGTGAAGGATTCTTCTGCACCGGGCACATCTGTGCTGAGCCGAGCCTGGCTCTGTCTTCATTCACCTATCAGAATGGTGTATAAGATGCTGTCAGAAACCATTCAAAAGACACAATATGCTCACTGCCCCTCCCTTCACTCCTGGGCCAACTATAAAATAAATCCGTTTGCTTTGATGGTATTTGATCTTGACAGATCCACACCAGCTGCTTTTTTATGAGTTTATTAATCTCCAAGGATCACTGCAAGTTGATTAATATTCTTTTCCTGCTCCCTTTCCAGGTATCTCAGTTAGGCTCTGTAATTCCCCACTTCTGGTTTCTGAAGATAGGTAGTATATGCAGCCATCAAGCCTCAGGGACCTTCCTGTCACCTTCAGGTTGTTGTGGATGATCACCCGCTGTGGTGTCCATGTCCAGGCTCTGATGCTCTCCATGACCTGCGCTCCCCATTCTGACACCTCAGTCAGAGGTGCTGCAGCTTCATCTTACGATTTGACCTCAGCGTTTGTACTCCAGCCAAGGTCTTACTCTCCCTTGTGGAAAGTCTCCCAGCCATTCCCCCTGGAAAGCAGCTGGCAGAGGTTTCCCTGTATCTCTAAAGTCCTTCAGGTTATCCATGCATTCGCAGTGCTTACCCAGCGTGCTCTGGAGCTTGCTCAGCCTTACAGATGGGATTCCCTTGGTGACAGCAGCTGTGTCCCTTCTTGATGTGAGTGATCACATCCTGAGGGTTTCTTACATTAGAGGGAGAAATGGGGGCAGGTGCTTCATGTGCAGCATGAGGTCCTAGACCCAAAGTCCAACATCCCTTGATGAGCAGCTCTGCTAAGCCTCTCTTTTCACGCCCACGCTTTCTTCACAGGCATTTCTGTTTGTCTTTTCCCAGCTCTGCCTTTCTTCTGCAACTTCCCATGGAGGCAAAGGGGCTTTCCTAGCCATGGCTAAGAAATTGAGCTCCAATCTGAGCCAAGTTTGACCTCGATGTGAGCCAGTCCCATAGTAGTAGACAGTCCCTTTCCTAAAGGGAAGGTGAGTGGCAAAAGCACCATGTTCAACAAAGAAAGAATATAATTATTAGGAACTTAGTGGGGGACTGCCTCTGATCTCTCAACCCAAAAAGCAGTTGCTGAAGCTAAATTACTGTCTTGGCTTGTCTAATGCAACCACAAGAAGATAGAAGACTGAGAGACAAGTTGTATTCCTCTGTCTGGCCACATCCCTGTCTGCACCCATAGGAGGTTTCCTCTCTTTAATGAGCATTTCCTTGGTGGATGCTGCCCATGTCTGTGACGGAGCGCAGCGTATCCAACCCCGAGGGCAAGGCTGGCAGCTGAGCTCAGCCTCAGTGTTCTGGGTCTTTTCGTATTTGTTTGGATTTAAAAAAATAACCTTGTACACATTACAATTACAGTAAGCTTTTTCAATGTAAGAAGGGAAAGGAAATCAGCAACTTAGACTTCAAATGCATTTTATACCCATTTCTTAATAGCGTGGTGCTAGCACCATTTTCATGTTTAGCATTTGCCTTAAATTGTGCTTGAAATTTGAGTTAAATCCCCTTTGTACAGTAAATAGGCTTAGTGCAGCAGTGCCAATCAGCCCACCACCCCCCCCTCCTTTTTGGGGAGGGGGGGCAGGTTATTTTTCAGGAAAAGAAAGAGCCCACTCATCTGACATAATTTGCTAAGATTCCCTTCTCTAGTAACTGAAATAAACCGAGCTATTAAGGCCATCATTAGCAGCAGATGTGGCTGCTTTAGGGATAGCAAGGAGCTGCTCCTGGCTCCCCCCATCTGCTGAACGAGCCCTCTGTGCCACTGCCCATCAGCTCGGTCTTTATTCTCCTGTGTTAAAAAAATCACAAACCCCATCAAAGACAGAAGTTAATGTGCATTTGGTATGGAGCAGGAAAAGCCAAGAGTTGCTGATAAGTAAGTTATTCTGACAGATGTGAGATCCTGAGTATTAATATGTGAAGCTCAAGGCAATGAGTGAGGACTAATTATGGCTAAGTATTTTTCATGGATGTAATGTTAACCTCAGACAGGCTCAAATGCTGGTTCCGTGTTTGTTCCATCCAAGCAGGTTTGTTTTGCCATTGTTTCTGCATTAAATAGAAGCAGTGGGTGAAATTCCGTAGTTATATCTGAGAATATCAAACTCTCTCATGAGAGCCTTTTTTCATTCCATGGGCATCCCAGCTGGGTTGAGACCATGGTGGTTCAGCCACAACACTGCTGGTGAAATGTTCCCAAGTTCTCTCATAATCCTGGTCACTTTTGAAAGTGGAGCAAATAGCTTTGTCCATCTCAGTCAGAGAACCCTTGATGGGAATCATGCCATGGTATGGACATGGCTGTGCACTGCACCAAGCTGGAGCAGCACTGATGGCTCCTTAGCGGGGAACCCCTGGCAGCAAACAGGAGTTGTCCTGTTCAGTTTCTCTCCTCCTTATCAAAGGCAAGGAGCATATATGGGGTAAAACATAAAGGCCATAGGAAGTACAGCACCTGTATTTCTGCCCTGCAGCAAGCCTTGACTAATCCAGTATCAAAAAGAAGTAGAAATTGCCTGGTGTTTCAGGTAGGATGCGGAGATCTGGTGGCATTTGATTTTGGGTTCATCAGGATGATATGCTGCCACGTAATGCTGAAAATCGTATTTATCCCCAGGGACTTTGATAATGATTCAGATGGAGAGATGTACCCAGTGCTCCAGCGGGTGATGGGAGACCCAGGGCCTGAGCTATTTTAAGCCAAGCAAAAAGGCTGCCGGCGTTATGCAAACCCCATCCATTCCCTGCACGCTGGGCACGCAGCGGCTGACTGTAAATGTGTCAATAAGTGCTGAAGGCTCTGCAGAGCCATGATTTTTCCCATTTGTTCGGCAAAGTTCAGCCCGTTCATAAAACCCAAGGAGAGCCCTGCACAGCTGGCTGGATGCACCAGCAGATGCGGCTGTGTAGGCAAGTCGGGACCTCTGGCTTGTGCAGAGGTGAGCTGCTGCAAAACTAAATACATTTACAATAATAAAGCACTTCCTTGGTGCTCTGATGCTTCACTGTGATCCTCCCAGGGAGAACAGGCATCCAGAGAAGGCCATAAAGACGCTGCGAGGGCTGGAGCATCTCTGCTATGGAGACAGGCTGAGAGAGCTGGGCTGGGTCAGCCTGGAGAAGAGAAGGCTCCTTAAGGGGAGACCTCAGAGCAGCTCCAGTGCCTCAAGGGGCTCCAGGAAACCTGAAGAGGGGCTTTGGATAAGGAATGGAGGGATAGGACAAAGGGGAATGGCTTTAACCTGCCAGAGGGAGATTGAGGTTAGATAGCCAGAGCAGGATGCGTGTGATGATGCTGCCACTCATTGGCTTGGGCTTTTTTCAAGGTAAAGTCTAACAGCACTGATATCCAATGACACACAGCTACCAAGCTGTGGCTTGTTCCCCCAGTACTCTTCTGACTGCAGTGAATGAGGAACTCATGTATTTTGGTAGTACTCTTTGAGCATTTCACTCACAAATCTCACGTTGTGAGAGCTTTGCCCCGTTTCAACTGCAACAAAAATAGTTTACTTCCAACTGCTTCTTTTGGAGCAAAGGAAAGAAAGTGTACTAAAAGCAATGAGATTATCTACCATAACACAATACTCCGGAACAACTGAGTAGGAAAGAAAAGGTACAGCTCTGACACTGGGCTAGTTCAAGTAGGTGCATTGAATAGTGAGACGCCACACCACCACCAAATAATTGAGTATAGCACATCTGAATGTCACTGGCATGGAGTCCAGATGCTGCCTCTCCCCATTCCACTGGTATTTCATTGCAATGCCACATTTTCTTTCATCTTTGGCAGCTTATGGTCATTTGGAGGAGTAGCTGGTGCACATTCCCTTCTCCCTGGCAGCACAGGAGGGCTGAGCTGGGATAGAAAGCATTTCCCAGTGTTGGTCTGGGGCTGGAGATCCTGTTGCCCGCACTCCATCCCTGGCAGCTCTCCCGTGCAAGTGCCCTGCAAGAGGAAAAGTAATCACTTGCCTTACCTTTGGGTTCAATTACTCTCTGCTCCAGAGCTAATTAGGAGCGTGGTCCATCCGGAGGTCGGGATAGAGCCTTCCCTCCACTTCGTGCCATCTGCCATTGCCATGACACTGGCTTTGCTTTTCACGCCTGGCTGGGAACGCTGGATGCGCGGGGTAATGGGGCTGTTTCCCCCCCTCCTTGGTCTTTGGAAAGGAATTAATAGGAAAAAAAAAAAAAGAACGGTTCAAACTGCTGCGTGCTGCCGTTTTCCTTTCCACTTTTTAAGCCTTTTAGCATACCGTTTTCCAGCAATTGGGAGGAAAATTGCCCTGAAAGAAAGAAAACAAAAATCTGTCTTATTTTTAAAACAACACCCCCCCTGCGCCACACAAGCAGCTGCAGAGAATTTCTCTTCCAAACGGATGATGTAATGGGCTTTGTCAGGCAATGCTGTAATGAATAAAAACCTAGGCCCTAAAATCATCCAAGCTTTTGATGAAACTCCTAAGGTTCTTGGTGAAGCAGTCACCAAACCGAGTTCAAGCAGGTGGTTTTGTCATGCAGATCTTGATGGAAGCAAGCTGGAGAGTTGAGGGCTGAACATGGCAATAACCAAACCTGCCGGGAGAGGAGAACCAGCGTGTGGAGGGCGCTGGGGCAGCAGCGGCTGTGAGGGCACTTGCCAAGGGAGTGGTCAACCCCTGGGGACAGCAAACAGGGCTTTAACACCCACCATGGAGCCACTCCTGTTTCAAAAAATGTGGCCTACAACCACATCATGCACATATATATGTATATTTTGTATATAAGGTCTTATATATATGGTCTTTTAATATATATATATAAAAATATGTACATAAGATCTTATGTATATGTAATATCTTTTATATATGATATATATTGCATATAATCTATAAACAAAATATTGCAGATAATACCCTCTGCTGCTGCACCAGTGGGCACACTATTGCTCTCCCAAGGACATGCTGAGATGCTGAGGTCAGGACACTCTGCAGCCAGCACTGGGCATCCTAGCTCAGCCCATATCCCAGCTAGGCAGGGGATGGGTGCCAGCTGCAGGGAGTGAGCGCAGCACCCAGGAAATCACAGCAGTGAGCAACTGTTCTCCACTCCATCAAATATATTTGTCTTTTGAAGAATGTGCTGGTGAGATGCCCTCATAGACACACTTTAATTTATCGATCAGCACTGTGGCCATCACCAGCATCCCCAGGAGCAGCCACCACAGACCCGTGCACAAGCAAGACGTCTTCCAGCCATCAGCACGTGCCCCCAGCACCAGTAAACCAGTTGTTTCTAGTTAATGTTTCTACACCACATCCATACCAGCAGCAGCAGCAGTGGATCAGACCCGGCTTATGCAGACCCACAACAGCAGGATACCATCTGCCCCGAATTCAGCACCGGGCTCACAGCTGCATGCCAAGAGAGGGCTGGGAAAGAGAGAAGGTGGTTTTGTTATTTGGTTTGGTTATTCCTAGTGCTCACTGCTCTGGGTTTCATTAGGCTGCTCTTGCAGGTCTGTGTTCTCATGGTATTTCAGCGCAGATCATTTCCAGCATGGTTTGTGTCTGTTTTTCTTGGTGCAAGAGGAGCCATTAACTACAGCTTTGAACACTCAGGTACCAGATTGCAGCTGAGAGTCCACAGACTTGTGTGTGTTCCAGCTCTTCACTGTGGATGTGGAAACAATGGCTCCTTCTCTGAAGAGATGACTCCCAAGATCAAAGGGCAGCTCGGCACTTTGGCACCTGCAATTCATTTCAAACCAAAGTAGGGATCTATAAAATAAATCTTGAATTAAAGATGAGCTATATAGAATCATCATAGAATAGTTTGGGCTGGAAGGGACCTTCAGAGGTCATCTAGTCCAACCCCCCTGCAATGAGTGGGGACATCTTGAGCTAGATCAAGCTGAACAGCACCAGTCCCAGTACCAATCCCTGAGGAGCACCACTTGTCATGGGCTTCCACTTGGACACTGAGTGATTGCCCACAACTCTCTGAGTGTGGCCACATACAAAGTTATGGCATTTGGATGTTTAATACAAATAAAACATGCTTTCAAGAATGTACAATAGCAAATATTTGAAGATCATAGGACAAACTCACTGCTCTCCTTTGAATGATTGTGACCCTGTTTTCACCTCAGATGAACACATTTCCCATGACACACAAAGCAGCAGGGCTGGACATGCAGAAGACCTTGATACAGCAGCCTGCTTGTCCCTGGTTTTCTCTTTCAGCTCCTCTGTGGTCACTCTGTTTTATTAAAGAAGTTTCTCCTATGCAAAACCTGGAAGATAAATATGAGATATCCTAAATAAACATAAATCAATGAGTGCTCTAATGGCTGTGTCGTGATGAACAGCCGGGCATAGCAGAGGGTAAGGTGCTACCAGAGCAGAACCAGCCAGGGCAGGACCGAGTTTTCTGCCTTGATGTTGTTGGTTGCAGCTGCCATGGGCTGAAAAGCCCAAGGAAGAAATGAAAAGAGAACACATCTGTTTGAGAGACTGGGACCACGTGAGAGGTGTTAGATAGCAATCAGAACTGCAGCTGAGCCCAGCTGGCACACTTGAAGCAGAACCGGTGGATCTAGAACAGTCCTGTCTGATCCCACCTAGATCTCAGCACACAGCAAGTGATCGCTGCTGCTTTCCACCTGCTGTGGGTGGAAAACTTCTGGAAGAAGAGCAGGCACCAGGAAGGCTTTGCTGTGCTCGACTTCCATACCGTCCATGGATGATGCTCTGCCTCACTGGCCAGCTGGCCTGGTTTTCCATAGTTTCATTATGAATAACAAGTATCACCATTCATATAGCATGTTACGTTTGCACCAAGATTCAGAGAAAGAAATCCTCACCTTTTTAGACCTGATGGAGGAATTTCTGTTGACTGCAACAGGGCAATGACCGCATCTGTGCATCCACTTGGATTTCGACAGACTGCTGTTTGTTTTCTCTCCAAGCTCACATACTTCAATAAGTAGGATGTGGAAATTATTAAACAAGAGCATTCCCTTGCTTCTTATCCACAGCAGGACTGGTACAAACCACCATCCCTGTCACCGGGGCATCAAGGAAGTGTGGGCATCCCACTAGGAGCCCACAGTGCCTGCAGGTTCTCCTGCATCCCAAGGGAAAGCAGACTGGCTACCCAAAATTCAGCCACTGGTCCCTGATATGAGGACCACAGGATGGGGACACGCAGACCCCAGGTTTCCACACTGAAGAGGCTGCAGGGCAGCCAGGGAGAAGCGCTGTCATCCTAGAGGGTTCAGGCTCTTGCAGGGGCGTCGTACTTCCAAATGATGGGGGAGAATTGCAGATGCTTTTGGCCTGGCAGCCTCAGCTCATGCCATGGCTGGCCCTGTGATCTCTGCTGTGCTTGTGCAGCCTCACCGGGTGTTCCCACGGTGGCAGCTGGGATACAGATGCCCCCACCCAGTGCTACACAGCAGCATCCCTGGAGACACGGTGTTCCATCCAGTGATGTTAGGAGCTGTGGAACATGCTCCTGCTCACCTTCCCAACCAGCTGATTAACCTCAAACCCACAGGAGCATCCCTGATTATCAAGTTAAGTTTGTGCAGCGGTTATACAAGAGCATTCAGACATGACCACCACCTAGAGGCTAGAGCACTAAATGAAGCTAGAAAGAGTCTTAGTCAAGATGGGCCAAAAAGGCGGCTGGAAATACTTCCTGAACCCAAATCGAGCAGCAGTGGGAGGTGGGTCTCTGGATCACCTTCAGCTGCATTCTTCAGCTTCAGTTGCCGAGAAGCCAGGGTCCAGCAGCAGCACAGAGCTTGGCAGGACACATACAGCAGTCCGCAGTACCTTGATCACCTCCACACCTCGATCACCTCGATCACCACAGCCAGAGCCATGTACACTTCAACAGTGCTCCAGCTTTCCTCCTTTTGAGGGCCAAAGGTGTGCACAAACCTGTGTCCCATTACCTCCAGCTCTAGCCAGAGATGATGGGGTAGGGCAGAGCCAGGGGATGGCTCCAGGTCTTCTCCCGTCCTCCCATGGTTTGCTGCTTGAGCCATCCTGCCCTGGGGATGTGTCTTTGTGTTCAACAGCCCCACTGGGTCATCTTCCAGGAATTTGTGTAATTGCTTTCTAAACCACGGTGATTTTGGGGATCCATTTGGGCAATGAGTTCCATGGCTTAATTACACATTGTGTGAAATATGTTCGTTTTGCATCTGCCACTTGGTAATTTCATTTGGTGCTTCTTTGTTTGCTTTGTCTTCCAACACAAGAGCCATCGACCCCTATTCATGTTCTCCTTGCCACTGCATTAGTTTATACATCTCCCTCCTCCTTTTTTCCCCTCCCCCGTCTGCCAATTCTTTTCAAGACAAAAAGGGTAATTTATTTAATTGTTGGTGATAAAATGTGCTAAAACTCTCCTTTTCCTTCCAACAGTTAATTGCACTTGTTAATGATTTTAATTACCCCCAGGGTAATGCTCCAGGTATAGTGAAGACCCCACTGGGCTACACAGGCATAAACACAGAGCAGAAAAGTCAGTGTTTACACCAGAGAGCCGCATTGATGCACCCGGTCTGTATCAGCAAGGGTGGTGAAACCAGAGCAGGGAAAGCTTTGCCTAGATCTGCACATTTCTGTTTGCAGCACAGGAAGGGTTACAGGAGGTGGCCTTAGGGGGAGGCCGATCCCCTTGGATAGGGCTGTTGAGGCTTGGAGACCCAACTCCAGCGTTTCCCTCTTTCATGGAGGAGAAATAGAACCACGACTTCGCGATGTAGCTGTGGCCAGCACCTCTGCGGAGGCAGCTGTGGTTATGCAAAGGAGGAAATCAAACAAACTTTCATCCCAAACAGAAATGAGGGCCAGCCCTGGGCTCGGCGACAGCCCATCTCTAACTGCAACGTGCCGTGGGGAAGAGCAGCCCCGTACCAGTAAAAGAGAAGAAGATCGTTTGTGATCTCGCAGAGCAGCATCTGCCAGAGCCCTTGTAGCCAGGATGAAATCTGAGCAGTGCCACAATCTAAACCTTCTCTGCAGTTTCTTTTATCTTAGCAGGGGGAAAACAAACCAAAGAGAACCAGAAAGCTTTGTGGCTGAGATGCCTCACATCTGGTTTTAGCTCCAAGAAACATACTGCCACCCCCTCCCCGAATTGTTAACATTAGACAAACAAAACCCCGGCGATTTCTCTGGGGTTTGGCTCTCAAATAACTCACAAGCAGCTCTGACTGTGAATTCCAGGCTTGCATTACCCTTCATCACTAATGAAAGCAACACACCTTGCTTGGCCAGGAGGGATTTCTCAATGGTGAACCAAGGAGCTGGGCCCTGGGATGGGCACCCACCGCTGGGGTTGCTGGCATAGGGAGAGAGAAGTGAACTTGACCACTCTGTTTTTAGGTTTCAGTGCAGCTTTTTTGCTTGTGTTATTTATGCTTCTTTCCCCCTCCTTCTTTTACGAACGTCTGGAAATGTTTAACATGTGTCCAATTGTATTAACATGCCTTTGAGGGCTTTATAGTGTCAGTTTGATTTCCACTCTTTCAGAGAGCTTTCTAATTTGTGATTTAATTCCCTTT
Organism: Psilopsiagon aurifrons; assembly: GCA_025447955.1. Taxonomy (NCBI): domain Eukaryota; kingdom Metazoa; phylum Chordata; class Aves; order Psittaciformes; family Psittacidae; genus Psilopsiagon; species Psilopsiagon aurifrons. Next base: position 12,405 of record JAOEHY010008289.1, on the reverse strand, counting down.
GTATCACATAAGCACCTACTCCATTTCATCGCTTTCAGGTGTTACATCACTCTGAAGTTCACACTAACACATTTAGACATCGCTTACATAGAATCATAGAATGGTTTGGGTTGGAAAGGACCTTAAGATCATCCAGTTCCAATCCCCTGCCATAGGCAGGGACACCTCACCCTGGACCATGTTGCCCAAGGCATGTTTCCCTTTGACACATTTGGAGCAACCCCCTTGCTGGTGCCACAGGACGAAGGCAGCGTTGCATTCCCCTGCTATCCTTGCCCCTCACTGTACTCCTCCAGCATTGGCTCCGTCGGGGCAGATGAAGGCTGTGGGAGCAGCACAGTGGTCCTCTCCAATCCCCTTTGAGCCCAGTCCTAACCACACTGCTTCAAAAGGAGGGGATGGTGGCCCACAAAGACACCATTGGCTGCTGTCACCCGGCTCCACGCGCGCTGGTGACCACCTCCCGTCTCCCTGGGACACTGGGGTGGTCTCTGGCCGGACGCCACGTTGACATTGTTCTCTCCAGAGGAGAGGTTCTTGCAGAGCCAGGCAGCAGCGGGGCCCACAGGGTGCTCTCAGCTCTCTGGAGCCTGTCCAGAGCATCAGGTTTCAGAGCAGGGGCTCCCACGCCAGCTGCATGGGGAAGGAGCATCACCAATGGGACAGTTCGAAAGAAGAGCCATCCGCTTCTATTCAGGGGATTCAATTTGCTTCCTGCTTCATCGGATTAACACCAGTGAAACTCCATTAACTACCAGGGAGTTGCTCTTGTTCTGCACATCAGACCCGTCGGATTTTCTGGCTCCTGTGTGCAGTCACTTCAATCAAAGGAGCAGAGGTGGATGCAGGATGTACCTAAAACCCTGCCTCATTTGTGGTACGGGAGGACTGGGTTGCTTTTTTCTTTCCCCCATTTACCCTTTTGTTTTAATTCCAAGTACCTCCCTGTGATTTTCCTTTTCTCTCCTACTGCTGCCCTAGCACATTGCTGATGGTGGACACAAGGAAAGAGTCTAGAGACACTTCCTTTTATTTCAGACCTCACTTTCCAGGATGGTGATCAGTGTTTTTCGAAGCCTTTCATTGTTCTGACAAAACAATAGGCAAATGCTTGCCCAAGTTCTGTTGAGGATCCGGCAAGAACATGCATTATTGCAAGGAATGGGAAGTCTCAGCACTTTCTTTTAAACTTCAAAGGCATCTGAAGTTCCCTCATCCCCCTGCTGAGCTAGGAGCCTGCACCAAAAGTTACATCTTGAGCTCTATTAATGCACTGAGCCTGGCAAGGACGATGAAGCAGAAATCCTAGTGAAGAGCCTTACTTGCCCAATGACTGCTACGAGATAAAGCCATTATGAGGAACCTCCTCAGCAGTAAGATGAGTCTGAAACATTAACATGATCCCCACAGCATTGCACTACAATGGAGTCGTTGTTTGCTGTCAGCTCACTGTACTGACGTTGACACTGTATGCTCTCAGTGTTTCTATGTGACAGGGTAATGTGGCCCCAGGCACTGATTCCCACTGTATCCACTCTGCTCTCCTCTCACAGAATGGTTTGGTTGGAAGGGACCTTAAAGATCATCCAGTTCCAACCCCCTGCTCTCAACACCACGACTCGCCCTGGGCCTGGCACTGGTCACTCGGGTTCCCAGCACTGGGATGCACTGCAGACTGCATTCACCTTGGGTTTTCTCTGCATGTAAGATGTGAGGATGTGCAGGTTTCCTGCTTAGCAGGTAACAGCATCAGAAGTGCTCACTGTCTACATGTTAAACAGGGCGTAGGGTTTTCAGACTACCCCAAAAAGAGCACCTAAAGCATAACCAGCATTGTTGCCTCCTTGCACCAAGTTTCACCGCAAAATCCAAGCCAACAGTTGCACCCATGTTTTGTCCGATAACCCATGAGCTACACAGGCATCTCACTATTGCAAGTTCTTCCCAACCTCACTGTAAATCTTTCCCCCCCCAGCTAAAAATATCCATATGTCCCCTCAGAACCCTCATTAGCTTTAGACTCATGAATCTCTTCACCACATTGCATCTTCTAACATCCTAATTGTTATGATTAATAACAATAAAGCTCCTGCAGTGCTTTTGCCTGCTGAACAACAACCCCAACCTTTTATAAACAGCACTGGAATGGGCAGACATGTCCCACCCGCACCCAGGGCACTGCTGTGTGGCACCCAAGGATCATGGGGAAAGTGGCTTCCAACATACTGCAACTGAACCCAAAAATGGGGGCACCCAGCTGACTGGCCAGTGGAAAAGCTTTCTCCCTTCGAAACCTCTGCTTTAGGGACAACCATAAGGTAAGCAAAGCTTGCAAGCTGACGTGGAGCTTGCCTTTGATTGGGTGTCTAGACATCAGGACCAACAGATGAGGAGGATTTGGCACAAGGCAGACGATCTGTTCAGTTGTGCAACTCACTTAATGTCCCATGGCTCAGAAGTTATGAATTTGAGTGAGGTTTGTCTGAAAAGTGAAGCAATTTTCTGTACTTATTTGAAACAGGAGTCTGATTATAACAATAGTTATAGAATTAAGAACAACTCTCGCCTTGGCACTAGGAGAGGAGGAAATAAACAAAACCAAATACTCAATTGTATGTTTTGGTGGAACAAGCTCCTGAAGAAAATGGAGAAACACGCCTCAACATACAGAACGACCTCAATAAGCATACAAGGGGCTGGTGATACCTTGGCATGTAGATGAGAAAATATCATCCATATTCATAGTGTCTGCTGTTATTTAAATAACAGTGCTTGAAGTGCTCAGTGACTAAAGCTAAAGAGAAATGGTTCAGTGGTACCAAGACTTGGGAGAAGGAGCTCACCTTTCTTGCAGACCCGGAGCTGCTATTTCAAGCCCTTTTAGAGAAACCACTGGGGGCAGGGAGATGATCCACAAGTATAAAACATTTCATTCCAATGTGCGTTTTCTCCCTGAGGCAGTACAGGCCCATTGGTATTTCTCATCAGTTTCAAGCAGCATCCAGTCAGACCCTAAAATGATTGTACCACGTATGCAGAGCATGCTGCTGTGCTTGTGACTGTTCACTACTCAAAAGCAGGCTAAATCTGGCCAATCATTTTTAGATGTGAAGGTGTCAGGGTGACATTTGAACTACTGTTGGGTCGTCTTCTAATGGAGACATTCCGAATCTCCCTGGTTTTATCCACACATCCCACCATGCTTCCACCAGGGAAGGGATTCCAGCTACTTCCCTCCATCAGCTTTCACTGCAGGAGAGACCAGAGTATGCCTGAAAGTCACTGCAGATAAGGAATATCCTGCAAAGGAAAAGGCCCCTAAAGACTCTCTCACCTTTGCTGCTGAGGGAGCTCTGGCCCAGTTAACCCTGATGTGTTTAGAGCAGTTCTGCCAAATGAAGGTGGTGCAGCAGGAATAAAAATCCCTTGTGCTTTAGGCCTTGAAAATTAAATCCACATTAAAGATCATCCAGTAGCTGATGCCCTGGGGTCCTCATCCTGAAACACACATTTAATACAGGATGCTATGTGTTGAAATGCCTCAGCTCTGGATATCAGATGAAAATATGCAAGCTCCTGGAATTTTGTATTTCTGGGCTGTGAAACAATTTAATGTGAAAGATAAGGTTTCTATATTGCAGTTTTCTTCTGATGAAATATGGAATGTATTTGGTCATCACTGTGAAGAGACTTTATATAAAATGAGGCTTTAAGAGGAAAATTTGAAGTGTCTTTAAATAAAGATGCATAGAATAGCCATAGCAACAAAACTGAGGCAAGGTAAAACCAATACTAAAGCCCCACTTAACTACCTGCCAGCCTAGCTGTCATTTCCCACAATAAAGCTTGCACTGGTGGAAAGCACTTCTGCACACACATTATCATGCTAGGAGAGGCTATGTGAGTCTAAGAAAGCATTTTGTAAGTAATACACGGTTAAAGAAGAAAACTACAAATAGCAGTTATGAAAGCATGGATGTTAACCAGGACTACGAACATTCCTACACCAGCAGAAAACTATTCTGTACCAATAAGGGTTTGATGTAAACGTGGTAGTCTCTAAGCTTCTGCAGTATTTCTAAGGAAAGAAGCCTCCTCAAATCACACCAGTTAACAGACACATAAAAGAAAAGCAGACGATGCCCTTCAGTTTACAGAAACATCTGCACTGCTCAAGGCGTGCTGGACCACACCAAGCATCCCACCTTGGCTTGAGCAAGTACTGAAGTTTGCAAGCTCAGCCTCCACCTGGAAGCTATTCCCAGCTCTGCGGTTCCTCTGCCATTGCCTATTCTCATGCCAGCTCCCCAGAAGCTGGCCCATAGAGCCACTTGCACAGCTGAGGAGAGGGGCTGCAGGCCCGATCGTGCTGCAGCCCAAAGCATTCTGGCCGCACAGGTCCCCTCAGCTCCAAGCCCTGTACTACTGGAGGATTTCTGCAGCATCCCAGGAGTATGCCTGCAGCACAAGCAACAAACCACAATCAGCTTTTGAGGAGTCTTTTTTATTAAGATAAATCCAGCAAAATTCCTAACAGTGGGTACATACAACCAACCTGCCCTTTTAAAAGAAATGTTTGTATTTAGTTTAAAAACATGATTACACTTTATTTTCTTTTCTTTTTTTTTTTTTTTCAAAACTGACAAAATAAAATTACATTTGGGAAACAACAGATTTCCAGCTCTTAGGTTTGTTTTTTTTTTTTTTCATGAAAATAGCTCACCTTCTTTATAAAAGCAACCCACAGAACCACTGGAATGTTTAACACGGTTATTTGTTTTGAGACCTCCCCACTTTAAGAAACCATACAACACATACAAGGGGAAAAATTAAAACCTGGAGTCTGTAAGCATGACTTACACAAAAAGGGACACACTGACAGAAGTCAAAAGCTACCACCACTTATTCTTTCCATGTACCATACAAACTATTACAATCACAAAATTTAAAAACAATGATTTTTTTTTCGTTTTCTTTTCTTTGTTAGGGATTTAATTCCCAAGTAACCGAGATGAAGATGTTCCATAATTAAATTCATGCTAAAAAAACCTGCATTTATAAAATAGTTGATAAAAATATTCCTCTCTGTTAACAATACAGCATGGAGGTACGGATACCAAATGATGGAGATATAGGGCAGGGTTAATGTTACTCGGACTTGGCTTCCTTATCATCAGATGCTTCAGCAGCTGGTGCCTATAAAAGTGTTTGGAAGAATAGAAATATTATTGGTAATGCTAATCGGATTCCATTCTAACAAGCATCAAAGAGACTAGTTTGTTAGCACAGACATGGGCAACATCTTGTGTAGACAGATAAGAACACACAGCCACTACAGAAAATACCAACACAACATATCAGGCTGAGAAATCTAAAAATTAACACGCAGATGAGTATTCATTAATATCTGAGTTAATTTGGGAATGTTATGTGCCACCAAAGAGGCAGAAGTTTAGAACGTATTTTAGCTTAGGATCAGTCATACGCTAGGGCAAGTTCCAGTCCTCATCTCTGTAAGTCACAGGGAAGTTTTACACATAAACCCATGACACTTGTCTACTGCCCAAACTTCAGGGAAACTGGTTCTATCTGTTCTCTATAAAACTAGCTGTTACTTTTTAAGTCAACACATCCAAAATGCAAAGATCCTATAACAGATCCTTTGGAGTACATTAATGCCATAGTAATTTTTAGCAAAGAAGCTAAAAAAAAGTTTAGTTTTAAAACTGACAGAAGAAACAACCTGTTGACTGGATAACGATACTTGACACATGAAAAGAGACAACTGTCAGTCAAAAGCAATAGAGAACACAACAGGCTGGTCTGCACCTACAGGGGCAAAGGGAGCCTGCAGCAAATGTGCTCCTACTACCAGCAAGAAATCTGCTAGGAAAAGGCCATCAGGAGCTGACTGAAGTTTGTAGCCAGTCCTAGCCAGTGGCTGCTCTTAGGTAAGCAGCTGATACAATAAGAACATGTAAGAAAGAGGCTTGCAGATCGAGAGAAGACAGGAGTTTGTTCTGCAGATCTCTCGCTGAATTGTTCTGAGGCGAAGAATTGTTTTAAAGAATTGTGTAAAACTTAAAACCAGATTTCTGGCACAGTACCAACCTGTGCTGAGCAGGAGAGGCAATCCATCAGTGCAGAGGGGCTATGCATAGTCAGCTCAGGGCTAGACAGAAATCTTACTGAGCTCTATTGTTCCCCAAATATTCTGCACTGCTCTTGTGCCAACCCCAAGAGGGTCACTACAACAGCACAGACCACCTGTGGAAGGGCTCTTGCATATGGCAGGACTGAGTCTGAAGGAGAATGCTACTCTTTCAGGCTCTCCCTGGGAGTTGCCCTGTGCAGATACTGCATCTTGTCTGTCTGTACAGGACTGCAGTGAAACACACCTCCTTCTGACAAGGAGGCCCAGCCGTTAGCTCCTGCAGCTCTATTACCAATGCATCTGTGTTTAGTCCCACGTTTACTGTAGCTAAAGTACCTCATTAGTTTTGGTATCTCCGTTTTCAGAGTGGTTTTCTTCTTTCGCATCCTCTTGTTTAGTTTCATCTTTGCCTTTGGCTCCTTTTTTCCCTTTTGTTGCTGCTTTTTTGTCCTCCTTTTTATCATTTGCTGCCTTTTCTTTCTGTTAAGAAAACAGACCGTGATACACTTACGCTACATTCCACTGTGTACATCTCCATGAGCACCTTCGAGCTCTAAAACAGTCTACACAACCCCCTTCTACTCACTGAACTTCCTATTGACAAAGATGAGATCAAAGTTCCTAAGGAGAAGTGCTTTCCTTCTTTTCTGTCCTGAATGTGCTACTTGAAAGTACATAATATAAAAAGAGCCATGGCCGGGGTTAAAAGAATTCCTACTTTAAATAGGCATTCAATTAAATTAGCTAAAAAATGTTGAACTGGCCTGTATTTCTGCTGTGCTTCTGAAAGACATACCACAGAACAAAAAGAACATGTACAACTAGTAGAAATACCAGAATACTTCAGATGTGCTATTAATGCCTATTTAGAAAACTGTAACAAAGCTGTAGTCAAAGGACTTTCTCCCTTCCCTGCCAGAAATATTCCTTACTATAATAAGCCACTTGTGTGATCGACAAGTTGGGGGCTCAACAGCATCACTTCGGTAAAAGAACTTTGCATTTATTATCTAAGTGCAGATTCTCATACATGGACCAGGCTAAATCAAAGCAAAACTTGATGCTACAACTTTGGTAGCTACAGTTTTCTATATGGCAAGGTCAGATCCCAACCCCAGTGCCTTAATGAGCACAACTCTCATTAGTTTCATTTCCAAGGATCTGCCTCTTGCTGCCACTAAGTAACTGCACTAAGCAAACCAGCTTAGTTCCTCGCTTGATTAACCTGGTTCCAACAAAGGAACCGTAAGTATCTGCAAAATTACTGCTCACAGGGAAGTGAAGATAACGGATTACTGAATACACATAGTTCTGCTCAGAAGATGGAGCTTCCTCTGTGACTAGAAGTTACAAACAGTATACTTTCTTATTTCAACACCTTGCTTAGTAGTGTACAAAATTAATTAATATTAAAAATTAGCTGCTTGCTAAGGGTTGAACTCGGATATGGAATATAATAAGGGGCAGTCACCTAATTCTTTCATGATAATGATGATTAAAAATTCATCAATTAATACCACATCCTACTACACTGCAGAAAAATCAAGATGGGAGGCTAGCAGCACTCAAATGGGTGAGGATCTCTTTCCCAGTCTAACCTCCTGTTCCCCAGTCTGACCTTTCTGAGGGATTTCAGCCCATCTGGGAAACTCCACTGCAATACAGTGTCAGGAGTCCCCTTCTTCCAGGCCACGCTCACTCACAACAGGCCTCTCCTCATCCCTAAGGACTGATTTATCAGCGATATGGAGTGGATCTTTCCCAGAGAAGGAAAAGTCACCAGAGAAAGAAAATAAAAAACATGCCTCCACTCACTCCTTTTCCCCTCCATTGGCTGAGCCATCCTCCAATACTAAAGAGAGGCAGAAAAAAAGGTAACTATCACAGTAATATCAGACCCCAAGTACTGGTACTGTTTGGCAGTGAAATTTAAAACTGTGATACTACTGCGGTGCCAGTTTGCTCTCTGTCGCTTGAATAGATCTCATCAGACCTCTGAAGGACAAGAAACGAAAAAGAAAAAAAAAAAAACCAGGAAAAAAAATTCCCAAGGAAACAATGTTATTTTTCAATTTCCCAGCTCCTTCCATCATCCTCTCAGCTAGTTCTGAGCTAATACTATTGCATTACTTTTCTATACAAATGGGAACATCAACTCAGCAATAAGGTCATGTGTTTTACAAAGTGATAAAACTTTCTTTCCCAGCTGTATGTTTTTCAATATGTCTGAGTTTAAAAAGTAGAATCTTTTCAGACACACAAAAATAAAACATTTAAAGACCCTAGAGATTGTAAAGTAAAGCACTTGGGGGAAACAAGAATTAAAGATGCCTGCACAATTCTTACTACATAAACTTTTACACAGATACTGATCTGGCATCAAGAGCTCTAGAGAGCAAAAAATACAGCTCAACTATTCTGACCTCAAACTGGCATGAGAGCCAATGCTTTCCAAATCCAATGGGGGTTTGCCCAATGCCCCTCCACTGTGCAGGGTAATGACCAAGGCAGCACTCCCAACAGAACTAGACTGCCTATGAATGCAAAGTGAACCCGTACCATACCGCTTGTGCAGTAAGGGGCAAAACTAAGTTTTGACAGTCCTTAACTTCATAGAACCATGGAAAGGTTTGAATTGGAAGAGACCTTAAGGATCATGTAATTCCACCCCCCTGCCACAGGCAAAGCCACCACACACTACAGTTGGCTGCTCCAAGCCCCATCCAGCCTGGCCTTGAACACTGCCAGGGATGAGGCAGCCACAGCTTCTCCAGGCAACCTGTGCCTCACAGGGAAGAACTCAGTATGTAATCTAAATCTACCTTCTTTCAGTCTAAAGCCATTAACCCTTGTTTTACCATTACTTCCTCTTATGAGTTCTGAATGCTTATTTTCACAACTTTTAAGATTCAATTAATGCAGCTTCCATATATAAACCCCGAGATGCTGCCATAAAAGTTGAATTTAAAAAAACTGTAAAACAGAAAATACCAACCATGTGTGTTATGTGCAACTGCACTGACCTCTGCACAGGTCACCAGCAGAAGCTGAGGTCTTTCAGATCCCCATGCCAGCACTCTACCACTTGGGCTGGAAGAGCAGCCACCCATGGCTGGCTCTCTTCCTCCCGGGGGGAGCAGCCACTAGAGGGAGATGCAACCCAGAGCTTGACAGCCACAGGAATGCAGGGCAGCAGGGTTCCTGGATTCCCCTGCCCTCTGGAATGGCATCTAGAAATCTGGCTGCACCACAGAGACACCAATGTGAAAAACTTGTTTTACACAGCATTGCGGTTACAGAGTTGAGGTGTGCGGTCCCCAAAACTACAAACAGGGTTCTCTGCCTTGTCCATGTCTCATGACATCTCTGCTGTTCAGTACAGAAGGCCTTGGAGGTGGAATAGTTTTCATCACCTGGAACCCTCATGTGCCATATGCAACTGCAAGGGCTTTTAAACATACAGAGCAGAGCTCCTGGTCCACAGCCCATCAATCCCTTCTGTAACCTGTGACTCACCCGTATGACCCACTGAAACCACAATGGAAAATGTATGATGGGAACAGGCTAAAAAGAACACTCAAGTGGGGGCTAGGGGATTTTGTTTGGGGTTGGGTTGTTTGGTTTTTATTTGTTTGGCTTTTTCCCAGCTGCAAAATCATCATACAATCTGCATATTGACAGATAGACCTAAAAAAAGCACTCCAAGCTGTGATTGTTGGGGGAGTTTGGCAGAAAAGGGGTATAAGGAATACCTCGTGGATTGCACAACTGTCCCCTTTTAAATTTCAAACTGTTCTTCCAAAGCAAAAAAGAGCTTTAAATAGTTTCTTTTTTAACTGTACTGTCAGATATGCCAATATTTTTGACATTTCCAAATATATCCAGCTTAAGAAAACGGGCATGCAGAACTTGATCTCCAGTGATTAAAATCCGATAAACTGATAACTAACTGAAAAACGTGCCTTTCAATGAAAACATGGTAAGAAACTGTAATTAAAACCACGATTATGAATGCTTTCCCTAACTGACTCTCCGATCTCTATCCAAAGCATCATTTTCCCAACAATACATTACATGAAACTTCAGAACGGCCTTGCCAGGCAAGCAGCAAAGCCTCATCACAACAAATTTAAAACCCATTCAGTTTACACATTCCTTCACTAGGAACTGGATAAAATTATCCTTACATCTTTCACGCTCTTTTAACTCACATAATTAAATATTTGATCTTTGAAGAAAATGATGAAGAAACAAACTGGCTAGTTGTGGATGGGTTTTTTACCTCTATAAACACCTTGAGAAAGAGAAGCACAACTTGAGTTCGAGAGATCTTGAACACTTACCTTAGGTGCTGCCTTTTTGGGCTTCGGCTCCGGTTTAGGTGGAGCAGGTTTCTGCACAAAACATACACAAGAAACAGTCAGACAAATGCTATACATGTTTTAGTAATATATTGGTAACTTCTGAAAACTATAAAACAAAAAGTAGTTTAGAGCTGACTGCTTCCTTCTGTGTTACAAATGAGAAAACACCAGAGACAGATCGGCATGTTTTGTTATCCATACCCATGTCTCCACATCTATGCTATGGTAGTCACGGTACAGATGCTGACAGCAGCAGTAGGTGGATCATTACTGTGTCTGGGTGTTACTGTCTGCTGTGAAGGCAAGTGTGTGTCAAAAATAAAGGTATTAACATTTGGACATAACTCTATGTACTAATACAAAGCTTAGCTTTCACTACAATTAAGTACTTCCCCTCTTAAATAGCAAAATTGGCTTCTCCAAGATGGCTTAAAACAGGGCTGTGTGCACTGAGTGTTTGTACGAAAGGATGCCAAGAGCCTGTTTAAGGCTGTGACTCTGGGCAAACCCAGATGACAGATTTACACCCTCTAGGTCTCAGTTTACCCAGCAGCTGGGCCCATAAATTCATTGAGTAGATTACAAGTATAAGAAGAGACCAGTAATTTATGGAGCTATGAGCAGGTATTTGCATGGAGAAGACCTACAGAGAACAAATGCATCTTTAAATCAGTATCCCTTGACTCTGGATACTCATGCATCCAGACTGAATGTTAGCTAACACATCTCAAGTAAGCCTGTAAGGTGTTGATACTCAAGGTCTATAAACACAGAATGGGAATTTTTACTTTTAAATATTGCAATACTTTAACCATGCCTTTCACAATACTGGTGTGGAAAAAATGAAGCAGTTTCTCTATAACTGTCCCCTAGAACTTAGCGTCCTACATGACTGTAATATGAAAAGAGTAAATAAAGGTACTTACAGCTGATAGTCTAGCTGACCTTCTCTTTGGCTGTGTAAAGAAAGACATGTCACTAAAATTCAGGGAGCATATACAGCAGTGCTTTCTCAGAACAACAACCCAGAATAAAACAGCACTTTGAAGCCCCATACAAATTCTAGAACTTACTAAATTACGGCCACTATGGCAATGACTTCCCCAAAGTGCAGCTTTGTTCAACAGTTTTCACTCCATACTACCTCCCTTTTACCCCACTGTAAGTAATAAAGTTTCTTTACTTGCAGGAGTGGTGCCATGAAGATTCGTGTCACTCAGCCACTGACTGAAGGGGCCATGTTCCCACTAGACCCAGTGGCCTCAACCCAGTGTAGCCACTGGCTGCAGCGGGGTCACCCACAACCCACCTCAGGTGACAGGAAGAGCACAGGCACCCCAAACCCACCCCTGGGGGCTGCAGACCATACACAAGGCATGGAGGGGCCTCCTAATTTACGTGGAATACTACCACGAATGGGGACTAGCATGGAACAAGTAGCTCCTACCTCCTCCTTTGCCTCGCCTTCAGCTGGAGCCTGCAAGGAAAGCAAGAGACCCAGGTGAGACAGTACCGCCATCCCCTGCCGCCACCTCTCTCACAGCCCTAAAGGGAGCCCAGGGGTGAGCACCCAATGCCACCCTGCAGCCATAAACCACACCGCCTGCCTCCCTTCCCCACTCCTACGTGCTGAGACCGCCACTTAGCAAAGGACAACGATGGCGACCTCCCCCACTTCTCGGACTACAACTCCCACAATGCTTCGGGGCCGCCGAGCTCACGTCAGCACGCCGAGGCGTCGCCGCGTTTAAAAAGTTCCCGCCAAATTACCTGCCACAACAAGGTCGTCGCCGGCCCCGCGCAAGGACAATGTCGGACACTCGGCACCGACGCGATCGCGGCTGCCTGCGGGGCTTCGGGTTCGGTCCCGCCGCCCCCCGGCCCCCC
>JAOEHY010008288.1:0-26028 GCA_025447955.1 Psilopsiagon aurifrons | reverse complement strand
CAAACTTAAACAGGGGAGGTTTAGATTGGATATGAGGAAGAAATTCTTTAGTGTAAGGGTGGTGAGGCACTGGAATGTGTTGGCCAGGGAAGTTGTGAATCCTCCATTGCTGGCGGTGTTCAAGGCCAGGTTGGACATAGCCTTGGGTGGCGTGGTTTAGTGGGAGATGTCCCTGCCCACGGTAGTGGGGTTGGAAGAAGAGGACCTTACGGTCCTTTCCAATCCTAACTATTCTGTGATTCTATGATAAGGCAAACCAGCAATTTTTAACATGGTTGTTTTTTATGACTTTACTGCGATTATTTAGATTCTCTAGATTTATATAAGAAAGTAAATCATCTTATTTTAGTTACCTATGCCCTTATAATTAAGGACCTGCTCCATGGAATATTTCCCTAGAATTTATGAGGCATGAGTTTCTTCAGGATTCTGTGAAGTAGCTCAAAAATTTCTAATATGCCACATTTTTAATAACACTTTTCCAAAGTTATTTCCCACCCCTCTAAAAACTAATTAAAAAAAAAGAAACCAAAAAAACCAAACCGGCAACAACCTAAGAAACCAACTCAGAGGCACTAGCTAACATATATTAACAAATATTTTTCATCATTTTAGTTAGTATGTAAAGGAATTTCATTTTCTGATTCAGTGTTCTAAAGTTACATAATGGGAACTAGATTGGCTCATTTTTTTAAGAATCTCTAGTAAGTTCCTCTCTGTGCAAACAATGAATACCTAACCTCTGCAACTTTCTTCATTTAAGATACAGGTCAGCAGAGAGCAGTGATATATGGGGAAGAGCAAAAATAAGTAGAAAGATGTTCTGCAGCAAATGGACTTAACAACTGGCTACTCCATACCATGTTTGCTTTTTAAGGATAGTAACAAACCCTTGCTAAAATCCAAGAGAGACATAATACACCAATTTTTTCACTCTTGTGCTCACATTGATAATGATATTAATTTATATATTTTTAAATTTATGCTAAAATGGGTGCCACAGCTCCTAAAAAAAAGAAATAGGAACAATGAATGCCAGAAGTTATTGACTAAGTAAGGAATTAATACTTCACAGAGGACAGGAGAATGTTTTAGTTTAGTATTGAGTGGGGAGCTATAAACAAGGGACCTACGTATGTCAATATGGAATTGGATAGCCTAACTGGAGAATATTTTGTCAACAATTGCATGAAACTAAGTAAGACCTGCAAGGGCCAACGTGAATTACTAATACGTATTAATAAACTCCAGTATAAATGAAGCTTAAAAAAGAAAACACAGCAATGTCGCATTGTGATTCAATCATGAAATATGCCTAGGTCATTCAGTGGAAACAGAAAAACAGTATGAAATGGGGAGGTAAGAATTAAGAATAAATATGAGGAAATTACTTTAAATATACAAAAAAAAAAAAAAAAGGAATTAACTTGTGGCCAATTCTCGCTCATAACTGAGAATGGGACTTCAACAGATGAAGAGGTATATGGGTAAAAAAACAACAACGAAATGAAAACAGAAAAGCAGTTTCTCCTGTAGGCTAACACCTAAAGTGAGAGTGCTAAAAATCTACACCATTATATGTAAAAAAGGATCACCATGGTCCTATGACATAAGCCAAGTGAAGTCCTATTAAATTCATATAAATTCTTCAAGCTATATGATCCAATATCAACGTGTGTCATAATGATTTTTAACAATTTATTATTACTCAAATAAAAACATATTTACATTTTTAACTATCTCCAAGAAAGTGAATGACAATTATTATACACAAATTCTAATTAAATATGGTACATGTCAGGATCTAATAAATTAATATGATGTAATAAAGCAGCAGTTAATTTCTGATTTTTCAGTAAATTAAAATAAAAACTAGAAAGGAAAGTGATAGTGATTTCCAAGCATTTTGAAATTTTGTTATTTTAATTCAGTGTTTTGTTTAAAAAGCAGTTTTGTTAATTCCTAGTGAAAAACAATGAAGACATACAACACATCTTTTCTACTCTATCAGTATTAAATAGGTCAACAACAACATGTTTGGGCTAATAATCTACACAGGAAAATTCAGGTTTTGTGGTCATGGCTGTGCACCATTATGTGTTTGGCTGCATATTTCGGATAGAGAAGAATGGGTTCAAGTACCTTCAAAGCCCCTTGCACTTTCAAATGATCAAAGGGTGACTGCTTCCTAATCGTACATTTCCAGAATAGCATTATTACCCCCAAAAAAGTCAAGAAACTGGAGGAATAAAATGTGAGGAATAAAAAATAAATACAAACTTTAGCGGCATGATTTAAACATAACACATTTAGGTGAATATTCTTTTTGTAAATTAAATATTTTGACTCTGTCTAAAATGTCATAGGGAAGATTTTTTTTGTTTTCAGTTAAGGAGCAAAGAAACATATCAGAATAAATTTGTACCATTGTAAAGAGTGCTTTAAAGAAAGATGCCTCCACTACTTTCTATGCAGTATTACTTACTAAAAATGCTAACACAACAAAACCTTTTTGTAGTGAGAAAGATGACTGAAATTATCTGCACCACTACATTAAATGTATCAGCCACTGGAATTTAAAGTGAGAGGTTACTTGTGATTTTACAAAGCCATATTGTAAGTGCTCCAGTTTTGGAGATATACGACTCTAGTCAATGTTGTTTTGAACAGGCTAAAAACAACCTGTTCTGTGATTACGGCATATTTACCCCCTGGCAGAGTAAGATATTAAAACAGCTAGCATCTTCAGGAACAAGATTTCTTATTTATTATTCTCCTAGTTTTGTGCGTTTGGGGAAAATCCACAGAGGTTTTTACCATCGGTTGAGCTAATCTTATTAGGCCTATAAAGCTAGATAGGTCTTTGTAAGCATTAATTAAAATAAAAATCAATTTACAAGGTACCCTTGTTTGCCCTGTAAGATTCTGTCTATGATAATTTTCTAAGCAGCTCTATGTTGCTTATTGACTGATCAGCATCTTTCACTAATCTCTTAGTTCATGATGCAAAGACAAATTGTGTCACCTCTAGGCTTGAAGCGCATCATTATAAGGGAATTTCCTGACTGAAAAGTGGGCTTTTTCCACACTGATTCAAAAAGAAACAAAAATATATTCCATTTTCAGTTTTGTGTGAGGTTATTCATTGGCTATAATGGAAGTACTGAAGAGCTTTGATTTAGGCAGATATTCCACTATACAATGAGATATGAAAAAAAGATGATATGGTGTTCAGTGAAGCCAGTGAAATCCTTATTAGCATCAGAGCTAGTCTTAAATGGCTACCATATTCAGATACCAACAGAAGTTTATATTTTTTACAAATGCTCATAATCACTGCTGGTCTCCTTATAGAGATTCTTAAAATATGCACACAAATACAAACTTTTCCTACCCATATCTTCTCTGTTTTGTTAGAAACTTGAAAATGGACTTATTTTCAGAATAAGTGGTAAATAAATAGAGTTTTTGTTTTGTTCCTTTTCTTTTTCAAATATAAATTTTCCTTTTTTTTTAATTATGCAACTATTACTAATTTAAAGCAACAGAAATGTAAATATTTTGCATGGTTTTAATGGGACTGAAAAGGTAATGACTTTAATAGCTGCATGCCATCAAAAAACATTCCTTAAGATTGAAAAAGAAAGTGTTATACATTAGTAGCCATGTGTTCTTGCCTGAGTAATATTGTCTATTTTTTGGCACCTGATTAAGATCAGAGGGAAGAAAAGCTGCAGACCCTGTATTCCTGAAGAGACTGTACAGATGAACTTACCTAAAATCCTGGATACTGCTTTGGCAGAATAAGACAGGATACGAGGAACCGAAGGATGTTTCCTTTCAACAACTGCATTCCATCAGGATTTTTATTTTGGGTTTAATGGAGCTCTACAACCCTTACTTTAGATTGTTCATCTCAAGTTATCAAGTAAGTTGCGGAAACTTCCCCTTTCCTCAGAAAGATTCTAAATTACAGGAAGGGATCACAAACTCTTCAAATGAATTTCAGTTATTAGGAATTATGAAGTGGAAAAAATTATCTTTCTGAAAGTATTCTATTCATTAAAAAAGGAAATTTGGTAATAAGTAATTCAGAGAGGCTGCTTTATTGGCAATTCTGAGATATCTGAGTTCAGAAAGCAGTCACTTTCGCATAGGTTTCTCTTATTTTCTTGTCACACTCCCTGATCATTACTTTTCAACAGCTCTAATACATTCAGTGCTATGCAGCCAAGAAGAGGCTGTTCAGGCTTCCCATAGTGATATGAACTACAGTGGGGCACAATCACATCCTTTATGTTCGGTATTTTCCATTACTCTTACATGGAGCAGCATCTGATGTGCTGGATAATGTCTAGGGGAAGCAAGAGATGTGGGGTTTGAACCTTTTGCAGAAAAAATTGAACAGGACTTACCTAACCCAGGTGGTGGTGGATAGCTCTAACCTTTCATCTCCTGGGTAGAAAGACGCAGAACTTTCTGCTAGCCCTGGGAAAAGGGTAGGACCTTCCTCTCAGCTCTTAAATAAAAGAACATTTTAGGAAAGTTGCGAGCTTGCCCATCTCAAATCGAAAAAATACTTCAAACTTTGGAGACAACCAGAATTTGAGATGATATAATCCTTCTCCTCAGCATTCTTTTACAGGTTGCATAGGGAAGTTCTATTTTGCAGTCCTGTTTCTTTTACTATATCTGCTTTGAAACTCCCCTGTATATTGTGGAAGCACTGCTTCTGAACCCATGCCCTGAAATTCTACCAACGACCTGATTATTGTTCAGTTTGCTCAATATCATGAGTTGTGATAGGAGCGGGAAGCTAAGGTAGGACTTCTAAACTCCATGCTAGTACATGAACATCTTTTCTTTTACCTGGCTTGTATGCAGCAAAACTTTTCTTCACCCCAGTCACAAACACGGTAAAGAAAAATAACATGGAACATGAAGTGACATGCACATGTAGAAATATCAGTGATTATGCCTTGACTTCAATGGAGTAGAGAGCATCAGTTGAGGAACAAAACCAGTAAGATACGTGTATACACCTAGGAGTATCATTGTGAATGGCCTTGCTTCAGGTTTTTCTTCTCATATTAGCAATGAATTACACCGTGGAGCACAAGCAAAGGAGAAAATTCATCAGTCTGCCTCGTGCCTTCCCTGTCAAAGTAGTAGCTCTGCGAAGTTGGCATGATCCATCATACTGTTGGAACATTCTTCCATCTCTCTGCATCTCTCTTAAGTGTACAGAAGGGAGGTGATAACCTGAGCCTTTGTGTATAGGCAAATATCTAAATCTCATGTCTTATGGATATATGTCATGTATATGGCTTCATCTGTGCCATCACCTGACATATAAATTTTGTTCAGTCCAGTTAGGGAGAAAGTAGCCTAGCCTTTCACTGCTGGTTTGCACTGCATAATCTCATTCTTTCTTTAGGTGACATTTTTGCTGACACCGTGAAAAAGAAACTAAACATTTAATCTTTCAGAATTGTACAGCAAAAATATTATGTTTTACCATAATGCAATTAGATAGAAAGCCACATATCATGACACACTGTGATTATTAAAACAGGCTTTAATATACATTTTGATTATAACCCACAGATCTCCCATATAACCAGGCTTAGTTAATTTCCCTTGATTACTATCTGCCGAAGGACAGCTTTGCTTCAATCTTTGTCCTAACAGCAAAATAGTATTTTCATTTATCTAGTACTTGTAAGTTTGGAAGCCAGTGCCCTTTTCCAAAATACCATGTGCACCACAACCCCGTATCTCAACAGAAAGCTAATATTACCATCTGGATAAATCAAAGCACAATCAATAGAGAAAGGTAGTCCAGATTATTTCTTTAGATTCTGTGTATGACTCAAACAAAATTAGTTGAACAAATGCAATGATACACATGTGGGTAAAAGGAATGTGCCTATGCTCATACAAAGTGAAAGAATACAATAGAAATCAGACCCCTTAAAGGATTCAGGTAATGCAAGCAATATAAAAATATTCTTCCATTTTTCTGGTAATAGACATTGATACCACAAGAAATTAGTAAATACTAATAGAGAAGTAATTTTACTTATTGGAAAACTGAGAGTGGGTACTTTCAACACCCTGGTGTGCATGAATTTTCTTTTTTAAAAAAAGAAAAATTGGGCTGAGAACACATCACAAATATTGCTGAAGCTACTGCAGCTGTCCTGTCAAACTGTCCTGCCTAAAGCATTTCAACATTTTCACTTGCTTTCTTCATTGGCCTGGAATATTTTCACCTTTGCACCTTTTCTAAGGAATTTTAGCACAGAGATAATAGTTGATTACAGAAACTTCATATTACTTCGTATTTTCATTTGAAGGCTTTTTTTCTGGGTTTGGGTATATGATACCTGTTCTGAGTGTCTCAGCCTGGACCTTAAATCCTCTCCAGAGGAAGGGATATTGAATTATGAGTCCATGATAATCCATTCTTTATTAGTCCAAAATACAACCTTTAAGGTTTCTTATAAACATCATTATAGATGTGCATGTTCTAGGATTTGTGCTCAAAAAAAAAAAATCATAAAATACCTGTTATTCTTCCCAGCATTCAAACAATCTCCTCTATGAAGGAATGTTAAGGAGGACTCACATGCATAAATGTACTTTAAAAAATACATGTCACTTTTTTATTCTTTTGGGACAAGCTACTTGTAGGTCCAGCAGCACATAAAACAGACAGGAAAAGGAGCAAGATCTCTGCTTTAATAAGCTTTATATAGGAAGCCAGAGAAACAAAAAAAATATGCATGCATAATAGTGAGAAAAGAAATAGATATTTCATTTTATTTTAATTGTATGTAAAAAATCATAATAAACCTCAATGAAGATTCTCTCTAAGTAATATCTGCATGCATCACACATCCATCATTCCACATTTTCACTCAGAATACCGTTTCACTAATTTATTTTTTTAATTATGAATATTATTACAGTGTTCATAGGCTGGATGCCAACAAGTGCTCATTGTAAAAATAAAATGACCCAGTATTAGCTAGAGGTATATGGAAAAAAACCACCATGCATTTATGGGGTATTATCCCTGCAAATGGAAAATGCATTTCAAAATTTTTCTAAGAAAAAAATTCCATGAATCAGAGAGACCTTTTGAGACGTGAAATATCATTGTTTCTAATAGCAATGCTTGCAAGCTATAACATAGAGTTGGACTAATTGGGTGATTTTCTAATATAACTAATGTATAAATTATGATTTTTCTGATGTCATCAAAAATTCATTTATTTTCATTTCACATTTACTGACATTTAAAGTGCATATACACAACAACCAATTTCTTTTGGCCTTCTAAACAACTTTAAATAAAGCTAGTGAAAATTGATTCTGCCTTGTTTCCTGGCATGTCAATTTAAATACAGTTATTGAGCCAAATTCCTGAAAATGAACAGATACTTCAAGGAAAATTAAAATAAATGTTTACCTCTGGAAGTTCTCAGGCATCTTAGAGTGGCAGCCTTAAAAGAATAAACAACTCTTAACTTTTGTAGCTTCAAATGTGTTTAGCTTATTATAAAATGTCTGAATTTAAATGGTCTCATCCTGTGTTTCTTCAAGTGCTTACTGTTGGTTTTCAGAATATTTGATAACAGTCTGTACTGTGTATATCTAAATTATGCTGCATCTAAGAAAAAATTTGTACTGAGAAAAAAAAAAAAAAAAGATAATCTATTGACAGAAACATCACAGATATGGGTTTACTTGATAGACTTTGTAAATACTGTGTGTTACCATAGGAAACTTTGCAACATGAAGCAGTTGGGTTTTAATCTATTTTTACTGACCTTCTAGGATTTCAGAATCAAGACAGCACATGAAAGAAGCCAAATTCTCTTGGCGTGTCACACAGTTGCAGATGTTGTAGAACTTGTTTCAGGTTACTGTGGCATTGAACCTATTTTCCTTCTAATCCTCAGAGGAGCTTATATTTATTTGCAGTGGGAAGAAAATAAATCAACCCTTTCTGTATAATGCAATTAAAATTCAGTAGGAGAGAATGCCTTTTTTTTTTTTATCTCTATATTGAACCATATCTATATATTATTGAACTACTTACTATGTACAGAAGAGAGATGCAATGCTTAGAAAGAAAAGCAAGTCATAGCTGTAAATCGTCTTTGCCTAAATACTAGTTGTTCCCCACACACAGATTTGTATTTACCAAATTACAGTTACTGCATTTTTTAATAGAGTACTCATTGCTAAAAATCTAGAATTCCATTTGCAAGAGGATTTTGTTACTTTCCTGCTTGATTTCAGTCCATTGGACTTGGAATTAAATTATTGTCAAAATTCCCAAGAAACAGTGACCTAAATTTTTAGCAGCCTGAAGTGGAGGTTTTTGGTAACTTGATTTATCTCATAACCAAACCTGTCAATGTATTAGATACCTAATTCTGTGGGTGAGTGAAAAGAAGACAGAGACAATTGTATCTAGGATGAAAGGCAATGGGCACAAATTTAAATGTAAGAAACTCTACCTTAACATAAGAAATCTATTTTTCTTGCAAAGATTTTTAAAATAATTGCTTGTAGAGCTTGCAGAGACTCCATTCCTAGTGCTATGCAAGCCCTGGCTGGAATAGGTGTGAAAAACGTGCTCTAGCTGACCATTTCAGTAGGAAGGATGACTGAAACACCCACAGATACCCCTTCTAGCTTTAACAATTCTACAATTCTAAGAATAATCCTTTGACTCTACAAATGAGTTGTGAGGTTTTTTTGGTTGCAAAGATATCTAATCTTGTTTTAAATACTTACAAGATCTCACCTCAACCTTGGAAAGTTATTTAGTTAGTCTTGCTCTTGTTAATAAAAACCATACTTTATTCCCAACCTACACGTGTGTAACTTTAACTTCTAAGTACTTCATGTCATAACTTTTATCAAGAGACATTGAAGTATGTTAACTATTACTACCATGACTTTCAATTGCATCCCGGTATCATTCTAGGTTTCATGAAAAGAGAATGAAGCGCTCTCAACTTTCAATAAATTCTACATGGTTGATGATCCAGTCCTATCAGTTGTGCCATGAAAGACATAAACAACCTTTACCTATGTACAGAAAGAATATGAGCACACATGGAGAATACAGCCTTATATGCCAAAATGCTCTGCAAGAAAAAATATCGCATTCTAGTGAATCAAAGGATAGCAGCTTCTCCGTGTTTTTATAGTGTGATTTACACACCCTCTGTTAGCCAAGAGGACAACTGAGTTACTCATCTCCTATTTTTTTTAGAATTAGGCTACCAAATTGATGCAGTGGTTAGTTTTGGAACCACAATGCTAACTGTTGCCCTAATCTCCATTAGATTTCGAATCTCGGAGTCAAATGCAATGTGCACTCGATCTCCATTCCGCTCAATCGTGTTCCCTGAAATGCTTTAGTTCCCGAAATGATCAGAAATATATCACTAAAATGGAGGAAGTTACGGCTTTTCCAGACTTTAGGTTCCTAAAGAAAAATACAACCATTAATAAAAGATTTGTATTTAATTTATAATGGAGATGCACATAGACTATAACCTTGCATCCAAACAACTGAGTAATATTTTAAATTTCTTTCCCAAACACAGGTGTTACCCAAAGTTTTTGTGAATGTTATCTCACTTTTTCCAGTGGTACATCTTTAATGTTCTTTTAAAGTTCATTATAAACTGAGGAATTTTTCCAGGTTCTATTACTATACAGAAATAAGGTAAATTTAAAGAACACTCTGTATTGATCAGCACTTGGTTTTAACCTCTGGGGAGCTACACTAACCAAACAATCTTTATTAATGGTGCTTATAAAGCTCTATTTCTTCAAATTACTGTAAAAATATTAATCAACAAGTATGATAGCAGTTTAGACAGCAATCCAAGGCAGGGTTGTTTTTTGGGTTTTTTTTCTTTTTTAAGAAATGAAAAGCTAGAATTCTATAGACATTTTTAAAAGTCCAGAATGAATCAGAAAACCTTTTTGTAATGAGAATGAAAGACCACATAATGCCTAAGGAAGTTGTACTATCTACTGATATAAATTCTTGCTATGATATTTCAGCTCACAGGAAAGATACATTTATGTACTCAACAGCTGAAAAACTTGCTCCACTTGCTGCATTTTCTTTTTTTTTTTTTTTTCTGAGTCTCACATGACTTCTCATCAAACATTATTGTCCTGCTTTGGCACTTAGTTGTGATAACATGAAAAAAATACAGATAAGAAATTAATTTGTTAAGGATGAGAGACTCTCCTAATTGAAAAGGAATAGTTCAAAGAACAATGTTTTGTTGACATAGGTTTAATACCTGACTAGTTTGATAAGGTAAAAAAGATTCCAGTAAAATCTAAAAGCTGCCAAAATGTAAGTTTCACAAAGGATATGAAGTCTACGAGATTCTATTTTTAATTTCAAAACTACAATTATCCTTTACCACATCATCTATAATAGACTATAATCCACTGAAATGCTGAAGTATTGTTATGCTATAAAATGTATTTGCCTTCAAAAATAGGTCTTTTGGCCTGCAGAACTTTTATTGTGTTCTTATAATTTGCAGTTACTGGTAAATCCAAATGTAATATATCAATTAAAACAAATAAACAGCTTTCATTTTTTTTTTTTTTTTTTTTGGTCAAGTACTTCTTTTTATCTTTGCCAAAATTGTCCAAAGGACTCTAAAACAGTGCACATCAGAAGTTAAATTGCATGAACTATGCAAGTTAATATTGAAATTGAAAGTTTGAATTATTACACATTCACATTTGTGCGTGAAAGGAGAAGAAACCAAAAGTAAGAAAGTAGTAATATGGGGAAATATTGGCACACCTGGGAGAAAATCAAGGACTTGTGGCTGCCCCATCTCTGGAAGTGTTCAAGTGCTCAAGGCCAGGTTAGATGGGGCTTGAATCAATCTGGTCTAGCAGAACACAGCAGGGGTTTAGAACCAGATGAGCTTTAAGGTCCCTTCCAACCCAAATCATTCTGTGACTGTGATTCTGAGAAGTACAACTTACATTTTCACATCAAAAGAGCAAGCAGGAACACCAGCTTATATTATTGCATCTTCATTTTTACCATGACTGTTTCTCCATATTTCCTTACCATAGTCCACCATAGCTGTAATGAGAGAGATGAACGGAAGAGAAACAGTAATTGATTCCAAAAAGTCTAATTTTTTTATCCACAATAAAATAAGTAATAATTTAAATTTCCAAATGACTGACTCAAAAATAAGATTTCTTTTCTGAAACTGCCTCCTGTTGATCTTTTTTTAATGTGTTGATAATTTTTTAATGTGTTTCAGTCAATTTAACTCTGCACAGCCTATTGAGTGTGGAGAATACGTGTGGAACTGAGATCCAGTAATACAGTCTTTTAATTTTTCACCAATATGGAATTGTTTCATACTCTTAGCTCTTAAATAGCTTTATACATGAAGAGTTTTTGATGGTTCGGCTGTATATTTGTAAACTTCATCACTAAGTTTCTTTCCAGGCCGGCCTTTTAACTAGAAATAAATTAGAATTTTACAATGTTACACTATTGAAAATTAAATTATTTTGAAAATCTACTATACAAAAGCCAATAAATTAAGTATTAACAGTATTTTAAGCACTTCTTTATTTTAGGAATGGAAGAAAAGAGAAATCATGCTACAAGATCTAAGTATAATATTTTAAGAATATATCTTTTGATAACAACCAAGCTTTCCTATAATAAAGTAAGAAAACTCAAGAGATTTGGGGCAAAAATGCAAAGAGACCTCCATGGATGGACAATGAGCTGGTAGTGAAAAAGAATCATAGCATCATAAAATCATAGCATCATAGAATAGTTAGGTTTGTAAGGGACCTTAAGGTCCTCTTGTTCCAACATCCCTGCCATAGGCAGGGACACCTCACACCAAACCGTGTCACTCAGGCTCTGTCCATCCTGGCCTTGAACACTGCCATGGATGGAGCATTCACAACTTCCCTGGGCAACCTATTCCAGTGCCTCACCACCCTCACAGTAAAGAATTTCTTCCTTACATCTGATCTAAACTTCCCCTGTTTAAGTTTGAACTCGGTACTCCTTGTCCTCCCACTACTGTCCCTAATGAAGAGTCCCTCCCCAGCATCGCTATAGGCCCCCTTCAGATATTGGAAGGCTGCTATGAGGTCTCCACGCAGCCTTCCCTTCTCGAGGCTGAACAGCTCCAACTTTCTCAGCCTATCTCCATATGGGAGATGCTCCAGTCCCATGATCATCCTCATGGCCCTCCTCTGGACTTGTTCCAACAGTTCCATGTCCTTTTTATATTGAGGACACCAGAATTGCACACAGTTCTCCAAGTGAGGTCTCACGAGAGCAGAGTAGAGGGGCAGGATCACCGCCTTTGACCTGCTGGTCATGGTCCTTTTGATGCAGCATAGGATACGGTTGGCTTTCTGGGCTGTGAGCTCACACTGCTGGCTCATGCTCATTTTTACATCAACCAGCACTGACCCAAGTCCTTCTCCACAGGGCTGCCCTCAATCTCTTCTCTGCCCAACTATGCCTGGGATTTCTCCGACCCAGGTATAGGACCTTGCACTTGGCATGGTTAAACTTCATCAGGTTGGCATCAGCCCACCTCACAAGAATGTCAAGGTCCCTCTGGATGGCATTCCTTCCCTCCAGCATTATCAACCAAACCACACAGCTTGGTGTCATCAGCAAACCTGCTGTAGGCCCACTCAATCCCACTGTCCATGTCACCAACAAAGATGTTGAACAAGATCGATCCCAACACAGATCCCTGAGGAACACCAATTGTTACTGGTCTCCAGCTGGTCATTGAGCCATTGAGTGCAACTCTTTGCGTGCAGGCATCCAAAAAAAAGCCCAGTTAGAATTGAGCCTGCCAGGGATTTCAAGGATAACAGGAACGCCTTCTATAGGTATGTAGCAAACAAAAGACAGACTAGGGATAATGTGGGCTCTCTCCAGAAGGCAATGCGAGGCTAATTACCCTGGTTTTAGAAAAAGCCGAGGTTCTTACTGTGTTCTTTGCCTCAGTCTTACCTGGCAAGTGCTCTGGCCACACCACTCACATCATGAAAGACATAAGCAAGGGCTGTGAAAATGAAGACCTTAGACCCACTGTAGGAAAAGATCATGTTCAAAATCATCTTTGGAACCTGAATGTACACAAATTCATGGGACCCGATGAAATCCATCTGTGTGTTCTGAAGGAGTTGGTGAATGATGTTTCTAAGGCACTGTCCATCGTAATTGAAAAATCACGGCAGTCAGGTGAAGTTCACAAAAAATGGATAAAGGGAACAATAACCCCATTTTCAAGAAAGGGAAAATGGAAGACCCAGGAAACTACAGGCCAGTCTCACCTCTGTGCTTGGTAAAATCTTGGAGCGCATTTTCCTGGAAGGCATGTAAAGGCATATGAAAAACAATGAGGTGGTTCATGACAGCCAACATGGCTTCACTAAGCGGAAATCCTGCCTGACCAATTTGGTGGCCTTCTATGGTGGGGCTACAGAACTGATAGACATAGGCAGAGCAGTTGGCATTGTTAGCCTGGACTTGGGCAAAGTGTTAGACACTGTCTTGTCTTGTAGGATACTCTTGTCTCTAAACTGGAGAGATATCAATTTGATGGATGGACCACCCAGTGGATAAAGAATTGGCTGGATGACCTCATGCAAAGAGTTGTAGTCAACAGCTCAATGTCTGACTGGATACAGGCAATGAGTGGTGTCCCTCAGGGGTCTGTGTTGGGACTGATCCTATTCTACATCTTTGATTGAGGCACCCTCCACAGGTTTGCTGATGACACCAAGCTGTGTGGTCCGGTTGATACACTGGAGGGAAGGGATGTGATCCAGAGGGACCTGGACCGGCTGGAGAGATGGGCCAATGCCAAACCCATGGAGTTCAACAAAGTGAAGGGCAGGGTCCTACACCTGGGTAGGGGCAATCCCGGGCATACCTGCAGGTTGGGCAGAGAAGAGATTGAGAGTGGCCCTGTGGAGAAGGACTTGGGGGTGCTGGTCGATGGAAAAATGAACGAGCTGTGTGAACTTCAGTGTTCACTCACAGCCCAGAAAGCCAACCGCATCCTGGGCTGCATCAAAAAGAGCATGACCAGCAGGTTGAAGGAGATGATCCTGCCCCTCTACTCTGCTCTCATGAGACCTCACTTGAAGTATTGCATACAGTTCTGGTGTCCTCAACATAAAAAGGATACGGAACTGTTGGAACAAGTCCAGAGGAGGCCACAAGACTGATCAGGGGGCTGGAGCACCTCCCGTATGAAGATAGGGTGAGAAAGTTGGGGCTGTTCAGCCTGGAGAAGAGAAGGCTGCATGGAGACCTCATAGCAGCCTTCCAGTACCTGAAGGGGGCCTGTAGGGATGCTGGGGAGGGACTCTTCATTAGGGAATGTAGTGATAGGGCAAGGGGTAATGGGTTTAAACTTAAACAGGGGAAGTTTAGATAGCTCTTAGGCAGAAGTTATTCCCTGTGAGGGCGGTGAGGCCATGGAACACGTTGGCCAGAAAAGCTCTGGCTGCTCCATCACTGGGAATGTTCAAGCCAAGGCTGGACAAGGCTTGGAGCAGCCTGGTCTAGTGGAAGGTATCCCTGCCCATGGCAGGGATGTTGGAACTTGATGATCTTAAGGTCCTGCCCAACCCTAACCATTCTGTGATTTTACGATCTGTGAGATAGGTGTCCATGTATAAGCACCTAATTTTTACACCATTAACTGATGAGTACACATTTTAAAAAGCAGGAACTTGATTGCAGATATGTCTGGAAGAATGCTTCATGTAGTTCATGAAAATGATAGTTGGGAGAGGAATAGGATAAATTAATAACTTCAGCAGTGAAAAAGAGTGATCCATTCTGTGAATAAAGAACAAGAAAAATTAATTTAACATATGTTGCTGAAAAAGCTGAATGATTAGGCAAGAATGTGTTTTGTACTGGACATGTAAAATACACAGGATTAAGTAATACAACTACTGGTAAGGCTTTTCATACCTGTTACAAAACATGGCACTACACATTTCAAAGCTGACATTCATTTCTGCAACATAGCTCTTTATCAATGTACTACAGTTTTCATACATAATAAAATTCCTGATTTAGTTCACTGAAGTCATTCTGAAGAGCTGTGAAAGTGATGAAATGAGCACTTGCTCATCAACACAGAGTCAGACAACAGCTGCAGAGACCAAATCTCAACAGATTGCAGGATTCAGAACTGATTGCTAGTGTTATGATTTATCCCAGTCCTAATGGAAAAAGCCTCATGGAGTGGACTGAAGGGACTTCTCCTTTCCCATAAATCCAGACTTAGAACTTACCAATTAATTGAATATTATTTTTTATTCCAAAAAACATTTTTCCTCTTGGCCCAATGCTTCACGCAATTACACAGTTTAAGGTGTTTTTGTCCCAGCAGGCTATAGTCATAAACAGATTAACTTTCTTTCAGAGATGAAAAGTTACATTGCAATGATCTGAGAACTGCAGTAATAAGGAGGAAGAAGCAGAATTAGTGTACTCATGGTGTTTCTGGATCAGGGACTGGACTGATTGCCCTAGGCTGTGTTGAAACAGGGTTCTGTGCCATCAGCAGGATATGAGGATGCCCTGGAGACGCTGGTCAGTGGCAGTGCCCCAGGACCTTACACATGTAGGGAGATAAATCCCTGAAGAGGGGAATTCAAAACACACAAATTAAGCTACTGCTCTATACTACCAGGCAGAAAATAGGTGTCTCCTTACGCACTGCATGAGAGCTTAAAGAGGACTCACCCACAGTGTCCAACATTAACCAACCAACTATTAAAATTCAAGTCTGTAAAACAGGCAAATCTTGAAAGCAACATTAATGGAAAAAAAGAAGTATCCAGAAGGTAAGTGAACATGATGCTCAAATGAGACTAAAAAGGCTTCATTTCATTTCTAAAAGAAAGGCAGATATCTCAATACAAAGCTCACAATGAGAAGAAGAAGAAATACTTATCCCAGATTCATTTCCTAAATCCCAGTTAAAGAGTGCTGCTGGTGGCACAGTTAGTGTCTTTATGGGACTCAGCTCCTGACATTTCCTCTCCAGAAGTACTGGTGAGCGAGGCATTGGGGAACTGTGAGAAGTATTTCCCAAAGCATGTTGTTGGTGGGACTGAGAGATGAGGCCATGCTGTAGATGGCTCTGAGGTTCTGTATGGAAGTCCAAGTGGACAATCCCTGTTTGATGAAATTGGGTTGAAATAGAATATCTGTATGAGGTGGGATTTTGGAATTGACAGAAAGCCTGAGGTCCTGGCTTTCTGCTAGTGCTAGCAAACCCTTGGTCTGCTTCACAGCCTGCTTCAAACTCTAGAGATTTCTTGGCTCAGAAGTACTCACTTAACTGTCTTTTCATGACCCTGTAGAATAATAGAATCATAGAATGTCTAGGGTTGAAAAGGATCATATAGTTCCAATCCCTCGGCTGTGGGCAGGGTGGCCTCATCCTAGACCATGTCACCTTCAAGAACACAGTAATGTTATCCTTAGATTATGAATGGTGTAAGATTTCTTAATGTGTAAGAACATCTGTAAACTGAAAAAAACCTCCTTCACACTCTCCTTCCTTGCCTAAACACAAAACCAAACCAACCAACCAACCAACCAAATAAACAAACAAAGTAGTGTTTGTTACTTTTTAATGTCTTCATTTTTAACTCTAGTTATATTTTCCTGTAGGGCTGTGGTGGGCTAGCCCCAGCTGGAGGCACCAAAGCTGCTCTATTGCTCCCCTCATCAGCTAGAAAGGGGAGAGAAAATAATACATAAGGCTCATGGGTCAAGACAAGGAAAGTGGGAGATCATTCAACAATAATTAATTAAACAGTTGCAACTTGGGGAAGTTAGTTTAATATATAATGAATGAAGTCCGAGTAGGTTAATGAGAAATACAGCCAAATTTTAAAAGCACTTTCCCCTACCCCTCCCTTCTTTCTGGGCTCAGTGTCACTCCTGAATTTTCCACATCCTTCCCTCCAGCAGTGCAGGGGGACAGGAATAGGGGTTGTGGTCAGCTCATGACACATTGTCTCTGAAGCTCCTTCCTCCCCAGGGAGGACTCCTTGCACTCCTCCCCTGCTCCAGCACTGGCCCCTCTCTCCACAGGGCCACAGGTTTTGCCAGGAGCCTGCTCCAGCAAGGTCTACACACAGGGTCATAGCTTCATTCAGGGATGCCCCAGCTCCAGCGTGGGATTCTCCATGGGCTGCAGTGGGATATCTGCTCCACCATGGTCTGCATTATGGGCTACAGGAAAATCTCTGTTGCAGTCTCTGAAGCAAATCTTCCCCTCTTTCTGCACTGACCTTGGGCTCCGCAGAGCTGTTTTTCTCACATGTTCTCACTTCACCTTCAGACTACAGTTGCCCTAACGCAGTTTCTCACCCTACACCCCCCAACTGTGTTCTCACAGGGGCGCTGCCAACATCAGTGATTTGGCTCCTCCCTGGCCAGCAGTGAGACCATCTTGGAGCCAGTTGCATTGGCTCTGCTGGACATAGGAGACACTTCAAGCAGCTTCTCACAGAAGCCACCCCTGCAGCCTTGCCAGTACCTAAGTCAGATATGCAAACCCAGTAAAAGGCCCCTGAAAGTGAAATCAGGGAAAGAAGCACACAGGATAAGGTCCTCTTTGGGAATGGTATGTATTTGACAGGGAAGGCGAAAACAAGTCCAACAATAAGGAGACCAGGGGTTGTGCAACAACTATAAAAGATGCAGATGCTGTATAAATTAAAGCCATGTCTCTATGGTTAGCTCCGTAGAACATTGATGCTTCCTTGGTGCAATGTCCTGGTTTGAAGCCAGTTCATCCTAAGAGGAATTAATTCAGAATGGGTGTGAAGACTGCTTCAAGTTGTGGCCATACACATGAATCACTTAAATAATTACACTAATTGCATTTCCAAACTTGGGAACTTTTTTCTTTTCAGTTGTTTTTTTTTACACTTCATGACAGATATATTTAGAAGCCTGTCTTTGTCAAAATTTAACAACAAAACAGTAAACCAGTATGGCATTCCCCATCTTCAGAGGTGAAGGGCCATGTATCACATTTCTTCTGGGCTCAGAGTGTTGAATAGGAGTAGGTGGCTGTACAAAAGTTAGAAGATATATGAGTGATTTGGGAAGCTAGTAATCAACTGAATTAGTGATTTGAGTACAGGAAAGAGTTATGCTGCATGCATAACAAGTAGGATACCACTAAGCTTTTTGAGGCAACACATGCACAAATTAATGAGTAAATTGTGGTTGCTTGAAAAGAATCATGGCATAGTAGAATCATAGACTGGTTTGGGTTGGAAGGGACATTAAAGCTCATCCAGCTCCAACTCCCTGCCATGGGCAGGAACACCTTCCACTAGACCAGGTTGCTCCAAGCCCCATCCAATCTGGCTTTGAACACTGCCAGGGATGGGCAGCCACAGCTTCCCTGGGCAAGCTGGGCCAGGGCCTCACCACCCTCTGAGTGAAGAAGTTTTCCCTAGTATCTAATATAAATCTCCCCTCTTTCAGTTTAAAACAGAATGATTACACTGGAATCCAATGTGAGAGATGCTGAACTGGTTAGTGACAACAGACAGGCCAATGCTTTCTGGTGTGGGTTTTTTTTTGCCTGCACATTCAAGGCATATCTGGTTTCCTCAAACTGGTCTGCTGCACTGGTGGGAGGTTGTTAGGGTTTTTAAACTCTTTTTAAGAGGTTCAAAAGTGCTATCTAAAGACTTTTAAAAGGAAAATAACTTTCCCAGGAATAGGTAGGATAAAAAGATTGCTACTCTCTTCCTGGGGAGAATAACAACTACAGTACAGTGCAGTTATAGTAGTTTTAAAACACAGTATTCTCGCAGCAAATATAGAAAGCTATGAAGTTTATAAAATCATGAAATTCATTAATAAAATTATCTTTGGTGTCTGTAGGACTAGAGAACAAGATGTGGAGGAGTTAGCAGCATTTTAAAAAAGTGTACTTCTCAATGTGTGAAGAGATACTTGCCATGCTTCTTTTTAAATGAACATCCACTTTTTTCATTCTTTCCATGAGAAAGTGCAGATTATTTTCCTAGATTGAAGGAATCCTGCCTGTTCTGCTGCTTTACATGCGATTTTCATCCTGATGGTGCCCTGTAAACCTCAATGTCCTTCTTTTTCATCTGGGTAAATGACTTGACCCTAAAGTGAGGTTCCTGCTCTTTGCAGAAACGCAGCAGCAGAGCACACGCTAGTGAAAGGCTAGCATCAGTAGCAGAGTTCAGGCAGGTCTCTGAGTGTTATAAGTGTTCAGTGAGGGTAAAGCAGAAGGAAATGGATGAGTTGAACTTCTGGAGGTCTCCAGTGCCTAATTATTTCAAATGATGTCCCTCTTATAGGCTAATACTGGAGGAAGTTAAAGTTAATTATCATGTACTTTGGCAGTCTGCTCAGTTCAATTATTTTGCCGCATTCTGTTATGGCAGAGTATTCAGGTAGTAATAACGATGAAAATGCATTGTAAAAGTGCTTGCTTCGGTGATGAGCTCCATACCATGAATGACTGCTTTTGTGCACCACTGCTGAGTGGTGTATTTTTTTTGTTATCTGAACAGACTTTGTTGCTAGAGCTGCAGCCAGACACGTAGCTGTCACGGGAAACCAGGGAGTTAAATAGTAGTGTGGTATATGTTCAGCAATCTTACTTGATTGAGACAGTCAAAAGAAGCAAAATAAAAAAAAAAAACAACATGGTATTTTGTGTGTTGCAGTCTCTTTAATGAAATAGAAGAAAGTGGTGGTGTTTTAATGACGCAGCACTTCATTTAAAATTTTGGGAGATACAGTTAGCATTTTGCACCACTCAGAAGGATCACATTTTTTGGGGAAAAGAAGAGACTACCTGCGTATACATGAGTATACACCTTAGAGTAGGATGCAGCTAGCATGGTTGTTAGAAAGATATGACCAACGTAAATCCCATCCGTGATTTCCTCCCCTCCCACCCTCCATGATATAAAGTAATATCCATCTTTGGATATGGTTTTCTCAGGAGGGTGAGAATCCAGACCAATTGATTTTCCTGCCAGTCTTAGAAAAGAGAAAAACACTTGCATTTTTCTTTTTCCTGTAAACACCAGAAAGAGAACAGTTCTCAACAGTTAGCAATAAATTACGTACAAGTGTAGTTTAGTAGGAAAAACTTAAAATTGGATGATTATTGGTTCTTACCCTTTTCTTATTGGTCACATTGTAGGTGTTGAATTGAGCTGAGTTCCTGATTGCATTTTTACTGATGTAAATCAAAACCCTTGACATTTTTAGACAGATACTCATACGGTCAGAGGGGCACTTGAAGACTCTTCAGACAGGCTGTTTCTATGTTACATCTCTTCTCAGGGCAGGCAATGCTATCATACGCCAATTACGGATGCTCACAATCACCAGCACACATCTATTCAGGCCAAAAAGACTGCAAGATTTTTGAAAAACCTGGTCACCTGTAAACATTGCCTACCTGGATAGACACTATCATGCTTTGGGTTGCAGAGATTCAGTGGTTATAGTAAAGTATCCTTACTTAACCTCTTTCTTTATCTTCCAGTGAGAAACGTAGAATTTTTTATTTAAAAGACTGTCTTGATCATGTATGTGAGAATTTCCACATTCTCTCTTGACATCCAAGCTGAAGGGCAAAACTTTTTTCTTTGCTGATCCCCAAAACAAAGTAAAAAAAGAAAGCTAGGCAACATGCCTGCATGCAAGATTGACAGCAGAGTGCCAAATGTGCTAAGATAAATCTGTTCTGTTTTGTACAGAAGTAACAATGGCAGGAAGGAAGTTAAAACTTGTAGTTATTATGTTATAACCCTTCAGAGATGAGAATCCCACATATTTAGGGGATGACAAAACCAATCAACTTGGATCAGAGCATGGTTGGAACTAAATGATCTTAAGGTCCTTTCCGACTCTAACTATTCTATGATTCTATGATTCTATGATAGAGAAAAGATATTCATCACTGCGTGGATCTGCTTTGTTATCACCATGATTTGCAGCCATTAAGTCATACACAGCTTTCATGCTCAACGATCCTCAGGAAAGGAAAAAGAGATCTGTCAAAGAAGTGATCTTACAGCTGGCCAATTGCACATTTCTAATGCTGAGGCAGGACATTATTTTAATAAACTTTGCAACTGCACTTAGAAAAGCTGACAGCAGTAAAGGCAACAAAATGTTAAAGTACTACAGTAGATCTGAATACAAAGCTTGCTCTATACTGTATTTTCTTACTTGTGTTTGCTATGCCTCATCTCTTGCTGGTCCATGTCTGAGTGAAGTATTCACTCACCCCAGGATTTTTGCTTGGTGGCAGAAGTCTCAGAACTTCTGTTCTTACTTCTGAAATGATCAGACAAACAATAAATAACCTGACCAGCTCTTCCTGAGAAGCAATGAATAGTCCTGAAAGTCATGTATTTGTTAAAAGCAAGGAATATAATTGAAGGTAAATCTGTCGTTTTTTATTACCATGTGAAACTTTACAAGAGCAAAGCAGGCAAGGCTGTGTCTTTGGAGAACAGGGCTTCAAAACTAAACTTAGTGTATTTTTGAGGTGGACATTTATTTGGGAAATTTTTTCTTATGCTCTAAGAAATTTCTTAATTCAAATATAGTGTTCTAAAATTTTTTCTATGATTAAATATTTTTCAAAGCCCTATGTCAGTGAAAATATGTTTTCTTTCTGCTCTACAGAGCTCCAAAATGTGGAGCTCCATGGTGGGGCTCCATGAGTCCCACCAACCCAATGCATAGCAACTAAAAGGACTCATTTTGGAATATTTGCCATTAACTCTCATTCTCTCCCACAATCCCCTCACTTTTTGAGTTTGTACCTCAATGACCAGAATGTATTTTCCTTTCGTTCACATTCACATCCCTTTCCCATTTGGCATCTACTATAGACTTATTTTCCTTGTTTTCTTTCAACAAAACACATTAGGAAAACCCTGGAAAAATTAGGAAAACTTGTAGAGAACTGTATAAATTTACAAGCTTCAATGATGATAATCTTTTTTCCTTCTGAGAAAATAATCTCCTCTGAGATGTCGGGCTGTTTTGACACTGGGTTGATCGGTAGCCTTGCTCTAGTCTAACAATATAAAGAGCCTCACTGATTAAAACCTGGTTCCTTGTATTTTTGATTTGGGACTGACAAATGTGTCTTATTCAGTCTTTGCAATGGAGCTATTGAAAGCCTACATAAATATCCTTGTAAAGAACATGCTTGCAAATATCCTTTGGGTCAAAAAGATTAATTTGTTCTATTAATTAGCATTCTGGCCACTGAGATTTAAATACAACTTGTAGAATGCTAAGCAAAATAGTCTACCAGGGTCTAATTTCTACTGTTCTACTTGATTAAACACAACACAGATGCCACTGGACCTCTTGGAACTACATCATATACTTTTATACTCAGATGTCCCAGTTTCTCTTTCATTTGCATTTACTCAGACTTTTAAATTACAGTATTTGCTACCAAATCTCCCATGCAGAGAAAGTCTGAAAGAAATTAGCTCTCTTCAGCCCAGTGCTTTTTCCTTTTTTTTTTTTTCTCTTCTCCTTCTTATGGTCTAAACCTCAAATTAACTTCAGGGAGAACTGATAAGATGTAGTGTGGTTTTATTTGTATCAGAAATGAAGGGTCGGATTTTGCCATGCTTATTCACAGCAAGAGGTAGTTTAACTCCCCTGTGATAATAAGGAACATTTAATACGGTGTTACTGAGAGCAAGTGTCATAGGATGTGGCTCTTAAAATATGCTTCTACAATAGTTCATTTGAAAAAGCATAGCCAATTGATATGAAACAGTGCTAGGGTATTGTATATTTATTTTTAAAACAGAATAGTAGCTGGATCTATTTTAAAGAAGATTGAAAGGAAGGCAATCACATGTTTGAATGGAAAAATCTTAATATCAAACTAATACAATGAAACACTGAAACCATAGTTTACACTTACTTTTATACCAATATCAATCATCTCTGAAAAGAGCTGAAGCTGAAGAAATATAAAAATATAAAAAATATTATTCATTAATTTTCTTCAAAACCATATACTTTTATGTAACAGCTCAGAAATTAATACTAATTGTACATTAAATGTAGTTGTGACAACTCACCAACAACCATGTTGCTAGTAGGCAAGATGCAAATGGGGGGCAATAATCTGTCAAATCACAAATAAGAATAAGCAGTGTATACAACTTTCTTAGTCACTAAAAATGAGGGCCTGTGTCTGTTCAAAATGTGCAATCAAGTAAGGAGCTGACATATTTGTATGACAAATACCTGCAAAAGATGCATCATGCCCTCAACAGGAGAAAGGTCAACAAGTATCTAGACAAGAAATAACATCATTATCATAAAACATATCTGTCCAAAAACTTTTAGAAGACATTGTTAAAGGAAGTATACTATAAAAGCACAATGTGTGATCCCAGTTAAACACCTGAGTTATTGAAACCTTTCAGAAAATATTTTTTTCAAAAAATAAGTGAGATAAATAACCTTGTTAAGAACACTGATGAGCTTTGCAAGTATAATAAAATGTGCAATGAGTGATATGTTTCTTATTCATGATTTGAACTTTCAGTTGCAGGCAAACGTTCTCTGTGTAACAAAATGAAGAAATTGAATTGCAAATAAATTAGGCTTACAGTCATACAACACCTGATCAATGCAGGAGATGAGAGTACTCAAGTATTCCACTGGACCATGTGTCCTTGGTTCAGCAGTAGCAGTAATTTTTCTCCTTAGCAGCTGATGCAGTGCTGTGTTTTTGACTTTTAGCCTGGGAACAACCCTGATACCACCAATGTTTTCAGTTGTTGCTCAGTAATGTTCAGTCTGACCAAGGACATTCTGAGTCTCATGCTCTGCCAGGGAGGAGGGGAAGCCAGAAGGAAGAAGAGACAGGACACCTGACCCAAACTAACCAAAGGGGTATTCCATACCACAGCACGTCATTCCCAGTATATAAACTGGGAGGAACTATACCAGAAGGCTCAGACCTCTGCTGAGGTGGAGCTGGATATCGGTAGGCAGGTAGTGAGTGGTTGTATTCTCTTCTCTTTTTGTTTCCCTTATCATTATTATTATTGGTGGCAGCAGCAGTGGTTTGCGTTATACCTTAGTTACTGGACTGTTCCTGTCTCAGCCTGTGGGAGTTACATTCTTTTGGTTCTCCTCCCCATCCCTGTGGGAGTAGGGGAAGGAAAAAGCAGGGGAGTGAGCAAACAGCTGTGTGGTTCTGAGTTCCCAGTTGGACTTAAACCATGACACCACATTAACTTCTGAAGAGCCCACACCCAACAGTCACAAGCTGTTTTCCCTTACCATGCCGTGAGCATTTTTCACTAGTGAAAACATTGCATCAAAGGACACTTTTTATAATAATACTATCTCATTAAACACTACATAAATTAATTTTAAAGAATGTATTTACTATTTAAAAAACACAGATCAAAACCCCAAGCATGTATGTTTGTGCATAGGGACAGATTTCTGAAGTTTAGTTTATTTTTCAACAGTTTAGCCTGGTGAAATTCAGAAGTTGTGCTCTAACTTCTATTAATTAAGGGAAGCATGATCCCTCTACAAACTGGAAATATATTCTGTTTCTGTATCTCCTCAGACATAACAACTAATGTATTGCTTATCATGGATACAGAGACACCAGTAATATATCCCAGTTCTCTAAGGTTTTTAGGTTAGAGCTGTGCATGTCTGCAAAACCACAAAGAAATTATTATCATGTTCATCATAAAAAAAAGACAGAAAAGAAGAATGAGACAGAAAAGAAGCGTATGGTAAGTGAAGAAGTTGTTGGAGAAGTACTCTGCTGTTTTGACTCTGTTATTTGCCTCCTAATAGGAGAATACCTTTCATTATTTTCTTTTATCTATTTAGAAAAAGAAAAAAAGTCAATATTTCACCTTCAGATTCACCATCTTTCATTAACATATAAGGTAGTCCATCACTAGTATTCTTCACCTATTTTTTAGCTGCATGCAGCTTCTGCTTGTAAGATCAGGTAAATCCTTTATTATATTTTTTTTTTATGTTTCCAGCTCTTCTACCTACATAGCAGAAATCCCTGCCCTACTTTATTCAGACCCTAAATACAACAGCATCCGTTTTTAACAGCTTGTGAAAGGATTCCTGGGAACATGTAAAATAGGCCACTGACACGGAGAGAGCCCCTGGGCCAGTAACTGAAATAAATTAAAAAGGACTTAACTGGTAAGAACCTTCATTATGACGGCAAGGACCAGGACATGACAAAATAAGTGTGTGTATTTAGGAAAGTTTTTGAAATTAGAAGAAGGTCTTACATTTGGAGAGGGAAAAAAAAGACTGTGTGTTTATAAATTCAAGGGATTTAGGAGTTTGAAGGGATAAGGTTGTATTTGTACATTTAATGGTTATATAATATAGATATATTTTAATATATTATGTTATATCTACATTATATTATATTACTACATTATAGAATCATAGAATCATAGAATAGTTAGGATTGGAAAGGACCTTAAGATCCTCTAGTTCCAAACCCCCTGCCATGGGCAGGAACACCTCCCACTAAACCATATCACCCAAGACAATGTCCAACCTGGCCTTGAACACCGTCAGTGATGGAGCATTCAAAACTTCCCTGAGCAATCCATTCCAGTGCCTCACCACCCTTACAGTAAAGAATTTCTTCCTCATACCCAATTTAAACTTCCCCTGTTTAAGTTTGAACCTGTTACTCCTCCTCCTCTCACTACAGTCCCCAATGAAGAGTCCCTCCTCAGCATCCCTATAGGCCCCCTTCAGATACTGGAAGGCTGCTCTGAGGTCTCCGCACAGCCTTCTCTTCTCCAGGCTGAACAGCCCCAACTTTC